>SJYX01018532.1:91666-110798 GCA_006410675.1 Oreotragus oreotragus
AAAACTAACAGCATGGCATCTGGTCCCATCACTTCATGGGAAATAGATGGGGAAACAGTGGAAACAGTGTCAGACTTTATTTTTTTGGGCTCCAAAATCACCGCAGATGGTGACTGAAGCCATGAAATTAAAAGACGCTTACTCCTTGGAAGGAAAGTTATGACCAACCTAGATAGTGTATTCAAAAGCAGAGACATTACTTTTCCAACAAAGGTCAGTCTAGTCAAGGCTATGGTTTTTCCTGTGGTCATGTATGGATATGAGATTTGGACTGTGAAGAAGGCTGAGCGCTGAAGAATTGATTCTTTTGAACTGTGGTGTTGGAGAAGACTCTTGAGAGGCCTTTGGACTGCAAGGAGATCCAACCAGTCCATTCTGAAGGAGATCAGTCCTGGGTATTCACTGTAAGGACTGATGCTGAGGCTGAAACTCCAATACTTTGGCCACCTGATGTGAAGAGTTGAGTCGACTCACTGGAAAAGACCCTGATGCTGGGAGAGACTGGGGGCAGGAGGAGAAGCGGACAACAGAGGATGAGATGGCTGGATGGCAGCACTGACTCGATGGACGTGAGTCTGAGTGAACTCCGAGAGTTGGTGATGGACAGGGAGGCCTGGCATGCTGCGATTCATGGGGTCGCAAAGAGTCGGACATGACTGAGCGACTGAACTGAACTGAACTCAGTAGCTAAGATGTCATGCTCCCAGTGCGGGGAGCCCAGGTTCGATCCCTGGTCAAAAAACTAGATCCCACCTGCTGCAACTAAGACCCAGGGCAGCCAAATAGATAAATAAAAATAAAAGTTTTAAAAATACAGATTAAAAATTAAAGGAGCTCAGTTCAGTTCAGTTCAGTCGCTCAGTCGCCCAAAGTCTGGTTGTTAACTCCAGCAGTTAGGAAAACACTCTGGAGTTGCAACTCCACTGCCTGATCGTGATGGGCTACCCAGGGTGACAAAGCCCTTCTCCTACCCTCAGGGCTTGAGCCCTATTTCAAACATCCAAACCGTTGCTTCCTCTTTGTTTAGGGCAAGAGGCTCAACCTCAACTTCCCTTTCCTCCTGACTAGCGTCATAAGAGATTACAACCCCACAAATCTAAAAAAGGCCTTCCTGTGGCCCTAGGCTCGGTGCTTTGGATGCAGCATTCCTGTTACTTCCACATAAGCTTTAAGGAGAGTTTTAAGAGCAGTGACTATAGAGGAGGCTCCTCAGCTAAGAGTTGGAGCTCCTGGCTTTTGCCCATTGGCCGACTGTATGACCTTGGTAGTGTCACTCAACTCCTTGGAACCATATTTACCTGTCTGTGAAATGAGGACATGTGCTCTCTCCCTCCTCCTCACTTAGATAGTAGGTGAGAAGGTGCTTTGTAACTCAAGAAGATTTTTTTGGGGGGGATAATAATAATGTTGTTAAGTTGCTAAGTCATGGCCAACTCTTTGCAACCCCATAGACTGCAGCATGCCAGGATTCTCTGTCCCTCGCTATACCCTGGAGTTAGTGATGGAGATAGCCATCAAACTCATACCCATGGAGCCAGTGATGCCATCCGACCATCTCACCCTCTGTCACCCCTTCTCCCCAGCCCTCAATTTTCCCCAGCTTCAGGGTCTTTTCCAATGAGTCAGCTCACAGTTATTGCTTTCTCATTATGTGCCAGACAGTGTTAAGCACTTTTACATGTGTTATCTTATTTAGTTCTCAAAAATGCTATGGGTGGACATTCTTATCTCCATTTTACAGAGGAAAGAAACAGGCTCAGAGAGTAAGGCGACTTGCTCAAGGGTACTTGAATTCTAACCCTGAGGGTTTGACTAGAGGATCCATCCTACAAACGTGAGTGGTCCTTTGTTGCTGTTCAGGCACTCAGTCAGGTCCAACTCTTCGCAACCCCATGGACTGCAGCACGCCAAGCTTCCCTGTCCTTCCCTATATCCTGGAGCTTGCTCAGACTCATGTCCATTGAGTCAGTGATGCCATCCAACCATCTCATCCTCTTTCACCTCTTTTTCTCCTGCCTTCAATCTTTCCTAGCATCAGGGTCTTTTCCAGTGAGTCGGCTCTTCTGATGGTGAAGCTGAAGCTCCAGTACTTGGGCTACCTGATGCAAAGAGTCATCCACGTGGCTAGTCACGGAGACAGTTAATGCCTCTGGGTGGAAGGCGTTGGTGGAGTTCAGGGTGGAGAAGGTTAGTCCTTCAGCAATAAGGTGAGCCCTGAGGTGCAGGGTGGGGAAGAGTATGCTAGAGTGTGCTCAGGCCATCTGGATGTCTCTTTCCCCTCTCCTGGCCCCACAGACCTTCCGGAGGAGACTCTGAGCAGATGCCTCAGGATAGAGGGCCACCAGGGAGCCTGTGGCCCCTCCAATGCTTGCTCCAGACTGAGCATCCAGTCTGTATCCAGTCATGGTGCAGACTCGGGAGGCCAGCCCACAGTGCCTGCTCTCTAGGGAAAGGATCTGAAGGCTGCCACTACCCTGGGCCTCTTCATCTCCCCATCTGATTTGCAAAACCCCAGGTGGCTTAGTCGTTGCTGCGGTCTCTGTGGGGTTTTGGCTTTAACAGTTTGTTTGCAGTGCTCCCTCTGGTGGCAAAAGGGCACCATAGCACCCCTCATATGGTACCACTAACACCACTTAAACTGCGTTGCAATCATTTTGACACAATCTTCAGAGTAGATCAGCGGGTTCAGTATTATTTTTACCACCTTATGAAATGCAGACTCAAAGAGGTTAAATTCTTGCTCTGTGTGATGCAGAAAGTAAGTCCAGACTTGAGCCCAACACTTTTTCTGCCTTCTCTCAAGTGACTATCCCTACCTCATGACTTCTGGTCATGAGCTGCTGCTGCTGCTAAGTCGCCTCAGTCTTGTCTGACTCTGTGCGACCCCATAGATGGCAGACCACCAGGCTCCCCCGTCCCTGGGATGCTCCAGGCAAGAACACTGGAGTGGGTTGCCATTTCCTTCTCCAATGCACGAAAGTGAAAGATGAAAGTGAAGTTGCTCAGTCGTGTCCGACTCTTCATGACCCCATGGACTGTAGCCCACCAGGCTACTCCGTCCATGGGACTTTCCAGGCAAGAGTACTGGAGTGGGGCGCCATTGCCTTCTCCGCTGGTCATGAGCATTGGCTTGCTTATAGTAATTTCCAAGTTTGGTTCCCTTTTCCTCCTCAAGCCACTAGTTCCTTTTTCTCAGACCTAAAACTCAGCCTCTGTGCCAGAAGCGGGCCTGAGCAGGGGACTTGGTGGTGAGTCCTGTGGCTGGAGGCTCGGGGCCTGGAGTCAGTGCTTAGCTGCCTTCACCGCAGTGGTGCTTCCTCATGTCCACAGTCTTCATGCTCTCTCTGACCTGTGTGCAAGGATGACTTCTGAGTTTTAGTCAAACAGTGAAGTGTAATATATACACAGAAAAGTGCCCAAATTTTAACTGTACAGTTCAGTGAGTTAGCACACAGTGATAACATCCATGTAAACTCCTTACTCAGAAATAATTAGAATGTTACTATTCCCTTTGTGCCCACTTTCAGCTACTGCCACTATGAACACTGCTATCCTGACTTCTAATACTGTAGATTAGTTATGTCTGGTTTTAAACTTCCGGATACGACTGACCGTCTTCACTTTCACTTTTCACTTTCATGCACTGGAAAAGGAAATGGCAACCCACTCCAGTGTTCTTGCCTGGAGAATCCCAGGGACGGGGGAGCCTGGTGGGCTGCCTTCTCTGGGGTCACACAGAGTCGGACACGACTGAAGCGACTTAGCAGCAGCAGCAAACTTCTGGAGGGGGGCAGTGTGGTTGGTGAGGAAAACATGGTGGGAAAAGGTTGGGAAGCTCTGCCAGTTCCTTTCATGAGGGTCCATCCTTACAAGGTAAACACCACCCAAAAGCCCCATCTCCTAATACCATCAGCTATGGGAATTAGGATTTTTAACATTTGAATATGGGCAGAGGACACAGTTTGTAACACATGGGGGAAATTCACATTGTATCAAGTGAAAGAAGAAGGATGCAAAATGGTTGTCAAGTTCTGGTACATTAAGATTGACTCATTGAAGGGTCTTACTTTAGTGGAAGCCAAAAGACAAAAGTTTAAAAAATGAGTGTTTAAAGCCTAACCAGCCTAAAACCCCAGATCAAGCTTTAGTCTGACAAAATCAGATTTATTGATTTGAACTGAGGAAGAGAATTCTGGAGGAATCTTGGAATGCTGCTCTGCAAGAGAGGGGAGGGAAGCTCTTTTGTAAACTTTGTGTTCTGGCTAAAGGATCTCTTCAAGAAAATCAGAGATACCAAGGGAACATTTCATGCAAAAATGGGCTCGATAAAGGAAAGAAATGGTATGGACCTAACAGAAACAGAAGATATTAAGAAGAGGTGGCAAGAATACATGGAAGAACTGTACAAAAAATATCTTCACGACCCAGATAATCATGATGATGTGATCACTAATCTAGAACCAGACATCCTGGAATGTGAAGTCAAGTGGGCCTTAGAAAGCATCACTACGAACAAAGCTAATGGAGGTGATGGAATTCCAGTTGAGCTGTTTCAAATCCTGAAAGATGATGCTGTCAAAGTGCTGCACTCAATATGCCAGCAAATTTGGAAAACTCAGCAGTGGCCACAGGACTGGAAAAGATCAGTTTTCATTCCAATTCCAAAGAAAGGCAATGCCAAAGAATGCTCAAACTACCGCACAATTGCACTCATCTCACATGCTAGTAAAGTAATGCTCAAAATTCTCCAAGCCAGGCTTCAGCAATACGTGAACCGTGAACTCCCTGATGTTCAAGCTGGTTTTAGAAAAGGCAGAGGAACCAGAGATCAAATTGCCAACATCTGCTGGATCATGGAAAAAGCAAGAGAGTTCCAGAAAAACATCTATTTCTGCTTTATTTTTTTTTTTTTCTCTTGTCTTTCTGTATCTGGCTTATTTCACTTAGCATAATGCCCTTGGTACATCTAACTTGTCACAAATGGCAGGATTTCCTTCTTTTTTAATGGCTGTATACACACACAAAAACAGATCAGAAACTGTTGATGGGCCGTTGACACAAAGACCACAAAGGAGCATCCAAACAATGTGAGAAAATCAAAATTGCATGTTGCGGAAGACAAGGGAAGAAAATTTTTAGAAAGAGAACATGGTCAGTCACATTTAATGATGCTGAAAAGAAGGGTAATTGAAGGCTTGTAAGTTTCCATTCGCCTTAGCAACAAAAAGATCACTGGTGAAAGTGGTTTCTTGGTGGTGGTTGGTGGTGTGGGCAGAGACAAGACTGTGGTTGGTGGAGAAGTGGGTATTAATGACAAGCTGAGGGAAATGCTTTAAAAGAGATTTGGCAGTGAAGGTCAAGAGAGACAGGGCAGTGGTCTGGCAAAGAGATATGTGACCAAAGAACAATATTTTTAAAAGATGTGTGCATGTTTAAATGCTGATGGGAAGAAGTTGATAGAGAGGAAGAGATTTTAGACAGAAGAGAGCGCAGTCAATTGGGAAGATGCCAGAAAAAGCAGGAGGGAAAGATGGAGCTTCCCCAGTGGCTCAGTGGTAAAGAACCCACCTTACAGGACAGACGGGTTTGATCTCTGGGTCAGGAAGATCCCCTGGAGGAGGGCCTGGCAATTCACTCCAGTATTCTTGCCTGAAGAATCCCATGGACAGAGGAGCCTGGCGGGCTACAGTCCATGGGGTCACAAAGAGTTGGACAAGACTGAGCAAATAGAAAACAACAACAACAACAACAACAACAACAAAGGTAGATCTTAACAGGAAGATGACCACTCATCCTAATGTAGGAATAAGATGCAGCCAAGATTACAAATGTGGTGGTAGAGATCTGAAGAGAGCTGTGGCTGATGATTCCTATTTTCCATGAGAAGAGAGAGAAAAGTTATTTCCTGAGAGTGGAGATAGAGGCAAGTATTATGATCAATGCTTTGTGGAAAGTGGAAGAGATTTGAACTCGTTATTGTTCAGAGTGGGCAATCAGTGAATATCTAGACTAGGTTTAAAGGACCACTGGAGGTAAATAATTATGAATCTACAATGCAATGAATTTACCTTGCTGCATCACCTTTTTGGGTAGTTGCTCAGCCAAACCAGGAAAGGTATAAAAATAGTAGATAATTTTATTGAATCCACTCAAATTTGGAAATTTCCTAGATAGTAAGTGGGTGAGGTGAGTGAACTTTCCCCACACCCTTCTTCCAGGCACAAAATTTAAGGAGGTGCTCATTCTCACATCATGGAAGTATAGGATTGGCACCTGACAGTGAGTGGCTCCTCATGTTTTGGGGGTGGGGAAGTAGAGGTTGGGGAGAGTCTTACCTTACTGTAGGCCAGGCCCTGCACAAATAAGTGGTATATTTGAAGTATGGTCCTGAAGAATATTGTTGTTGTTTAGTTGCTAAGTCATGTCATGTCTGACTCTTTGTGACCCCATGGACTGTAGCCCACCAGGCTCCTCTGTCCATGGGATTTCCCAGGCAAGAATATTGGAGTGGGTTGCCATTTTCTGCTCCAGGGGATCTTCCTGACCCAGGGATCAAACCCATGTCTCCTGCATTGCAGGCAGGTNGTAGCCCACCAGGCTCCTCTGTCCATGGGATTTCCCAGGCAAGAATATTGGAGTGGGTTGCCATTTTCTGCTCCAGGGGATCTTCCTGACCCAGGGATCAAACCCATGTCTCCTGCATTGCAGGCAGGTTCTTTACCCCTGTGCCACCTGGGAAGCCAAAGAATATTGACAAGAGAGTAGTTACAGTGGTAGACCCTATCATGTAAGATGGATGGAGAGGAAACTAAAAATGGGAAACAGTAGAGGGACGATGCCATCGGGGGAAACTGACTGAGTAAATAGATAAGCAATGGAGTTGTATTTAAGGAGGGATGTCTCACGTTGTGATCTTAGAGGTAGAGCAAATTTGGGGTCCCAAAATAGTCCAATGTGAGACGGAAGATATGGGGGACTGAGGTAGAGGTCAAGGAACTTCAAGATCAAGGTGTTGAATGAGTTGCCCATATATCTGTTGGCTTCAGCCAGAATGTCTGTTGAGATTTGGGATAGAATGGAAAAATGGGCCTACTGCCAGAGTCCCTGGTGAATACAGAGGAATATCTGGGAGACCAAGAGATGACAGCAACAGGAAGGTTAAAGTTACACTGATTGGTGTTCAGTGATTCTTGTATGTCTCAAAAGGAGCTGGGATTTGGGGGGTGGTGTTTGTTTTTCTTGTTTGTTGTTTTTGTTGACAAGAGAGTGGAGGGGAAGTAGGTTGAAAGTGGCTTTGGAGAATGAAGAACAAACTGGCCTTGCTGTACCAAGAACTGTGGGTACATGGCTTGCAATCAGCTCAAGCAGCAATTAGGGTTATATTCTCTTCGCTGAAAGAGCCAGGTCTCACTTAAGGCTAGATCATGAAGGGAACTTGTTAAACAAGCCATGTGAGTTCCAGAGGATTGCAGGGGGTGTATTGAAGCATGGCAGAATTAGCTGACTCATGGGCTTGAGGAGAGAGTAAGTCACAACGAGTCCCAGAAAGGATGGCAGGCACCTGGAAACTACCACATGGGGGCTCAAGTTTTATTTTATTTTTTTCTCATGATCTTCAGGGATAAAATAGTAATCAGAGATGACAGGGGAAACCTGGTTATGACTTCCATTACCTTCATATCTTTTTTTCAGCCCAGTGGATAACAAAAATAAAAATAGTAGTACTAATTTGTAAATATTTCCACGATCCAACAGATGTTGGCAATTTGACCTCTAGTTCCTCTGCCTTTTCTAAACCCAGCTTGTACATCTGAAAATCTTGATTCACATACTGATAAAGCCTAGCTTGAAGGATTTTGAGTATAACCTTGCTAGCATGTAAAATGAGTGCAATTGTACAGTAGGTCGAACATTCTTTGGCATTGCTCCTCTTTAGGACTGGAATGAAAACCAGTCAATCCTAAAGGAAAGCAACCCTGAATAATCACTGGACAGACTGATGCTGAAACTCCAATACTTTGGCCACCTGATAGGAAGAAGCAACTCATTGGAAAGGACCCTGATGCTGGGAAAGATTGAAGGCAGAAGGAGAAGAGGACGACAGAGGATGAGATGGCTGGATGGCATCACCGACTCGATGGACATGAGTTTGAGTGAACTCCAGGAGATAGTGAAGGACAGAGGAGCCTAGCATGCTACAGTCCATGAGGTCACAAAGAGTTGGACACAGCTTAGCTACTGAACAACAACANACAGAGGATGAGATGGCTGGATGGCATCACCGACTCGATGGACATGAGTTTGAGTGAACTCCAGGAGATAGTGAAGGACAGAGGAGCCTAGCATGCTACAGTCCATGAGGTCACAAAGAGTTGGACACAGCTTAGCTACTGAACAACAACAACAACAACAAATTGTAAATTTAGAAAATACCTACTGAATACTTACTATTTGCCAGGCAGTGTTTTAGATGCCAGGAACATGACAAAGTTCCTGAACTCACAGAACTTAGTCTGTTAGATAGTCTGTCCATGGGAAACAAACAAAAAAGGAAGAAGTATATAAGGTTGAGGAGCTACAAGTGTTAAGAATAGAAGTTCAGTGGGGTAAGTGCAAAGACAGTGATGGTGATGTGTGTGTGAGTAGCTATATTAGGGAAGATCTTTAAAGGAGGCTCTTCTGAGCAGAGACCCGAATGATAAGAAGGAGCCATCCACGTGAAGATGGAGAATTTCAGATCAAGGGAATAGTAAGTGCCAAGACTCTAAGGGTGGGAAGGAGCTTGGGATGTCTGAAGGTCATTATAGCTGATGACTCCGAGACCCAGAAGCATGTGCTTTCAACTACCTGCTGTGAAGGATGAGACTGATGGGTCTCTGTGGTCTAATTGTGTAAGGACCTGAATATCCCAGAATTGGTCCAAGAGGCTGAGGCTCAATGGAAGCAGCAAGCTACCCCCAGGGGGTAATTGAGAAATCCTCACTACACATTGGAGTGGGAACGAACTTGTTTGGTAAGTCCAAGGCCATGTTGGTCCCAGGTCTATGGCACAACCACAGTGGAGATGGAAAAGTGCTGCTACCTCTTTCATATCTGAAAACACTTCATCAGAAACTGGGGGTTTGGGACTTCCCTGGTGGTCCACTGTCTAAGGCTCCATGCTCCCAATGCAGGGGACCAAGTTTCCATCCCTGGTCAGGGAAGATCCCACATGTGGCAACTAAGACCTGGCATAGACAAATAAATAAATCAACAAAAAGGAAAAAAAAGAAACTAGGAGTTGGCTTAGGACTCTTGGCTTCGGACTGTTACATGAGGTAAGATTTGGCAGAGGTACCAGCATCATGGTTGGCAGAAAAGTGGCATGAAATAGAGGACTGAAGTTTTTCATAAGAAGGTCATATCGTGGGACTTGAGCCAGGTGAGGCCAAAGATCATAAGGAAGCCAGGACAGTGTTATGGACAGCACAACTTATGGGATGCTAGATATCAGTTCAGTTCAGTTCAGTCGCTCAGTCATGTCCGAATCTTTGCGACCCCATGAATTGCAGCATGCCAGGCCTCCCTGTCCATCACCATCTCTCGGAGTTCATGGAGTCCGTGATGCCATCCAGCCATCTTTCTCCTCCTGCCCCCAATCCCTCCCAGCATCCGAGTCTTTTCCAATGAGTCAACTTTTCACATGAGGTAAATTAATCCTCATGGCAAATCCATTATTTACCTTCAAAAACCAGGCTTTTTGGTGTCCAGGTGTTTCAACCCTGGCCTAATAGGTGTTCTGCTTGCCCACCAGGTCCTTGGCTGATACCTGGTTCTTTCTAGACCAGTGAGAGGTCCTGAGGATGGGGCTTTGAGTATCCCCTCCCCTCAAGCTTCTCCCATCTATGGCCTTGATTGCTGGCCAATCAGGAAGTGGCCAAGTGTGGCTCTGCAGAGAGCCTGGGCTTCCTCCTTCACACAGCAGTGCTGGAGGGCAGGAATCTTGGGTAACGATGGCTGACATCCATGGAGCATTTACTAGATGCCAGACACTGTGCTCAGCCACATTAGACTGCCGCTCTCGTCCTCTCATCTCATCCCCACCAGCATCCTGTGAAATTGATAGGATTTCCATCCCCTTTCTCCTGATAAAGAGGTCAAAGTGAAGTCGCCCATGTACAAATAGCTGGTCTGTGGAAAGCAGGTGTTTGAACCCAGGTCTGGCTGATGCGTTGGCTTCCCAGGGGGATCAGTAGTAAAGAATCCTCCTGCCAGTGCAGCAGATGTGGCTTTGATCCCTGGGCTGGGAAGATCCCCTGGAGAAGGGAAAGGCAACCCACTCCAGTATTCTTTCCCAGAGAATCCCCATGGATAGAGGAGCCTGGCAGGCTACAGTCCATTGGGTCTCAAAGAGTCAAACATGACTGAGTGACTGTGAGCTTGCATGCATGCCTATGTTGGCTAATGCAACAGCCCATGATCACTTTCTGGAATCTGTCTAGAACCCAGATAGGGGCTCAGTAAATATGTGAGGAATGAATGAAATTCACTCAAAAGTGCCAACCTTTGGTAGTGCTAGTAGACTCCAACCTAAGTGTCCTGAAACGAGGTAGCAAACTAGTCAAGTGGGGTAATGGGCATGCCCCTAGCTTGTACTTACAAGACCCATCTCCTCAAAGAAGACATTAAGGAAAGAATTGTTGATGTCTGTAGAGCATCTTCTGAGTACTAAGTACTGGACTGGGTGTGCTTGGGGGTACATATCAAGGATAGATGAGATAAGATCCCATGTTTTAGGAAGCAGTGTTGTGGGGGAGGCTGTAACTGTTGTGAACTTCATGGTATGTACCTGCTGTTTCCATCTTGTGAGTCCCACTTATCCCCATCTTCTTGCCTCTGGTTGCAGTCCTCACCATGACTTGTATGTGTTTCTACAACCTACTTAATCACTCTTGGTGTGGCAGTGGTGGTGGTGGGGCAGTCATCTGCGTTTTAACAAGTTCTCCAAGTGATTCTGATGCACCCTCAAGTTTGACAACCACTGATTTATATCAAAGACTTGGGATGTAACTGGTGCTTCATAAATGGCCAAGGCGGTTATTTGGAATGGTTCTGATACTTTGGAGAACTGAGGAATCAAGAAATTGTGGTTCCTGAAGGAGGCTGGAAGAAGCACAAGCTGGAATCAAGATTGCCGGGAGAAATATCAATAACCTCAGATATGCAGATGACACCACCCTTATGGCAGAAAGTGAAGAGGAACTAAAAAGCTTCTTGATGAAAGTGAAAGAGGAGAGTGGAAAAGTTGGCTTAAAGCTCAACATTCAGAAAACGAAGATCATGGCATCTGGTCCCATCACTTCATGGGAAATAGATGGGGAAACAGTGGAAACAGTGTCAGACTTTATTTTTTTGTTCTCCAAAATCACTGCAGATGGTGATTACAGCCATGAAATTAAAAGACGCTTACTCCTTGGAAGGAAAGTTATGACCAACATAGATAGCATATTGAAAAGCAGAGACATTACTTTGCCAACAAAGGTCCATCTAGTCAAGGCTATGGTTTTTCCAGTGGTCATGTATGGATGTGAAAGTTGGACTGTGAAGAAAGCTGAGTGCCGAATTGATGCTTTTGAACTGTGGTGTTGGAGAAGACTCTTGAGAGTCCCTTGAACTGCAAGGAGATCCAACCAGTCCATTCTAAAGGAGATCAGCCCTGGGTGTTCATTGGAAAGACTTGATGCTGAAGCTGAAACTCCAGTACTTTGGCCACCTCATGCGAAGAGCTGACTCATTGGAAAAGACTCTGATGTTGGGAGGGATTGAGGGCAGGAGGAGAAGGGGATGACAGAGGATGAGATGGCTGGATGACTTGATGGATGTGAGTCTGAGTGTGAACTCCGGGAGTTGGTGATGGACAGGGAGGCCTGGCATGCTGTGATTCATGGGGTTGCAAAGAGTCAAACACGACTGAGCAACTGAACTGACTGACTGACATCTATATAACAGTATATATATATATGACAACAATAAATATATGTGACAACAGTATATAAAATGTATATATCAGTATACATAAATACCTATATACATATATTCCTGTATATTAAGTATATATACACAACAATAAATATATGAATATGACAACAATATATAGAAATACAGTCATATATAGTTACATATATTTGTGAAGGTATTGGTTCCCTGTGGTCCTGTGTGTAACTTGCATAGTATTTGCATATAACCTATGCACATCCTCCCATATACTTCAAAGCCTCTCTAACTAATTAATAATATCTAGGTATAAGTACAAGGCAAACACTATGTAAGAGTTGCTGATATGCAGAAAATTCAAGTTTGATTTTTCTGGAATTTTTGGATTCTTTTTTATGAATATTTTAGATCCACCTTTGTTTGAATTCATGGGTATGGAGGACCAACTGTATTTGTTTTACCCATAAAATGAGCCAAAGGGCCTTATGAATCTGTTTAATCTTTGCCAATCTGATAAATAGTCCTTATATCTTCAGGTGCACATCATCTGACCTGTTTAGTGTGCTCTGTTGCACTGCAGTGTAATTTGAGACAGAAAATTGAATGGAGCTCTCTTGATTTAACGTGAACTTCACTGAAGTAAAGTCCCACTGCTATTCAGAAGCTTCTAGGGGCACCATCAAGGATACATATGTTATTAAAGCCTTGTTAGGATGGTTGTCCCATTTAACTGCTGAATGGCATCACGGACTCAATGGACGTGAGTCTGAGTGAACTCCGAGAGATGGTGATGAACAGGGAGGCCTGGCGTGCTGCGATTCATGGGGTTGCAAAGAGTCGGACACGACTGAACGACTGAACTGAACTGAAGTGGACACCAGAATTGAACAGGTCACTCTGTGAAGTTGGACTTCTCTAAACTTCCAATGCCATCTCCTTCCTCTAAGTTGCAATCACACTCTTGGTGCCAGATTGTTTTCTTTTTTTTTCAGTTGAAGTATAGTTGATTTACAATGATTCAGGTGTACAGCAAAGTGATTCAGTTATACATACATATATATATATTTCAGATTTTTTAAGATATTAAAAGATATCGAATACAGTTCCCTGTGCTATACAGTAGATCCTTCTTGTTTATTTTATATATAGTAGTATATATCTGTTAATCCCCAATTCTTAAAATTTATCCCTCCCTTCTTTTCCCCTTTGGTAACTGTAAGTTTGTTTTCTATGTCTGTAAGCCTGTTTCTGTTTTGTAAATAAATTCATTTATATTATTTTTTTCAATTCCACATATGTGATAGCATACAGCATTTGTCTCCCTGTGTCTGACTTATTTCACTAAGTATGATAATCTCTAGGTCCATCCATGTTATTGCAAATAACAATATTTTGTTCTTTTTATGGCCAAGTAATATTTCATTGAATATCTATAGCTTTATCTATATTTATGTCTATATATATATATCTATTTACCATACCACATCTTCTTAAGCCAGTCATCTGTTGATGGGCACTTGGATTGCTTCTATGTCTTGGCTATTGTAAATAGTGCTACTATGAACAGTGGGGTGCATGTATCTTTTCAAATTTCACAATGTTCAGATGTGTTTTCATCTTTTCTAGTTATATGCCCAGGAGTGGGGTGGCTGGATCATGTGGTAACTATATTTTCAGTTTTTTAAGGAACCTCCACACTATTCTCCATAATGGCTGCACCAATCTACATTGCTACCAAGAGTGTATGGGGGTTTCCTTCCCCGTCCTCTCTCCAGCATTTATTGTTTGTAGATTTTTTGATGATGATCATTCTGATGGATGTGAGGTGATACCTCATTGTTGTTTTTTTATTTGCATTTCTTTAATAATTAGCTATGTTGAACATCTTTTCATGTGCCTGTTGGACATCTATATGTCTTCTTTGGAGAAATGTCTGTTTAGATCTTCTGCCTATTTGACTGAGTTGTTTGTTTTTTTGCTATTTAGTTGTATGAGCTAGTTGTATATTTTGGAGCCCTTGTCAGTCACATTGTTTGCAATTATTTTCTCCCATTCCATAGGATGTCTTTTTATTTTGTTTATGATTTCCTTTGCTGTGCAAAAGCTTTTATGTTTAATTAGGTTCCATTTGTTTATTTTTGTTTTTGTTTCTGTTACTCTAGGAGATGGGTCCAAAATAATATTCCTGCAATTTTCATCAAAGTGTGTTCTGCCTTTGTTTTCCTCTAAGAGTTTTATAGTATCTAGTAATACTTTAAGGTATTTAATCCATTTTGAGTTTATTTTGTGTATGTTGTTAGAGAATGTTCTTGTTCTTTTATATCTAGCTGTCCAATTTTCTCAGCACCACTTATTGAAGAGAATGTCTCTTCTACATTGTATATTCTTGACTTCTTTGTCATAGATTAATTGATCATGAATGTATAGGTTTATGTCTTGGCTCTCTATCCTATTATTAAAATGTTTATTTATTTGGCTGTGCTGGGTCTTAATTGTAACACTTGGCATCTTTAGTTATGACATGTGGGATCTAGTTCCCTGACCAGGGATTGAACCCCAGGCCCCTAGCAGTAGAAGCATGAAGTCTTAGCCACTGGACCACTAGGGAAGTCCCCATGTGTTTATTTTTGTGCCAGTACCATACTATGTTGATGCCTATAGTTTTGTACTATAGTTTGTATGTCAGGGAACATGCTTATTCCTCCAGCTGAGTTCTTTCTTAAGATTGTTTTGGGTATTCAGAGTCTTTTGTGTTTCTATACAGAATTTTAGCTCAGTTGGTAAAGAACCTGCCTGCAATGCAGGAGACCCAGATTTGATTCCTAGGATGGGAAAATCCCCTGGAGAAGGAAATGGCAACCCACTCCAGTATTCTTGCCTGGAGAATCCCATGGACTGAGGAGCCTGGCAGGCTACATGGGGGTCACAAGAATCAGGCACAACTTAGCAGCTAAACTACCACAAATTTAAAAATATTTGTTCTCATTCTGTGAAAAATGTTTTTGGTATATTGATATGGGGTTTCATTGAAACTGTAGATTGCCTTGGGTTGTATGGTCATTTTAACAGTATTAACTCTTCCAATCTAAGAACACTATGTATCTATCTGTTTGTGTCATCTTAAGTTTCTAACAAATTTAAAAATCTTTGTTCTCATTCTGTGAAAAATGTTTTTGGTATATTGATATGGGGTTTCATTGAAACTGTAGATTGCCTTGGGTTGTATGGTCATTTTAACAGTATTAACTCTTCCAATCTAAGAACACTATGTATCTATCTGTTTGTGTCATCTTAAGTTTCTTTCATCAGTGTCTTACAGTTTTCAGGGTACAGGTCTTTTGCTTCCTTAGATAAGTTTATTCCCAAGTATTTTATTCTTTTTGATGCAATGGTAAATAGCATTGTTTCCTTAATTTCTCTATTGATATTTGTTAGTGTATAGAAACGAAGCATATTTCTGTATATTAATTTTGTATCCTGCAATTTTACCAAATTTGTTGATGAGCTCTAGTAGTGTTCTGGTAGCATTNCTTATACACATCTCCATCCCATCTGCCAACAAAGAGACAGCTTACCAATCTTAGGGCGTCCCAGGTAGCAACAGCGATAAAGAACCCACAGCCAATCCAGCAGATGTAGGAGACACGAGTTCTATCCCTGGGCTGTGAAGATCCCCTGCAGGAGGACATGGCAGCCCACTCCAGTGTTCTTGCCTGGAGAATCCCAAGGACAGAGGCGCCTGGAGGGCTACAGTCCATGGGGTGGTAAAGAGTCAGACATGACTGAAGCGATTTAGCACACAGACATGTCACAATCTTAACTGTAGAATTTAGCCATATAACTAATATATTACAAGAAAGTTCCCATGTGGCTGCAGCAGAGAAGACGTATATTTATCCCATCGTGGTAAGAAAGATTTCCCTTTGCCTTCATTCTAGCTAGAATCCCTATGCTTTTCCTCTACTTGTATTGTTAGACCTTTTTAAGTTTGTATAATTTAAAGACTAGATTTATATGCTTTCACACACTTTCCTCTGATTTTTTAATTTAATCCAAGTAAAAATATTTGAACTGGAGGTGGAGAGAAGGAAGCATGACTGAGTTATCTAGGTAATCTTTAAGTAAAGGCTCTGCGGGAGACTACAGAAGCTGGGACAAAAAAATATGCAGCAAGTGCCATTAGTATGAAGAGGCCTGCCTGGTGGTGTTTCAAACAAAGGCAAGCACAGCACTGAGAGAGCTTTCACGTCCAAAATTCCAAGGATGTTTCCAATTCTTTATCCTAAATAGACATTTTCTACTACTCATGGAAAAGTCCCCTGAAATTTTTATATTCCAAGCTTACAAAAATCTCATAATGATTCCAACATTGATCATTGATAGGAATTACAGAGTTGTATCCCTGCTTAGAAGGAAACTAATTGTTGATAAATCTGTTTATATGTATACATTCTCACCAGTATGGAAAGGATATAAAGGCAGACATGAGGGCAGTTTAAAATGTAATACAAGATAAGGTATTCAGGGCTAAAACAGAGCAAAGCTCTTCTCATAGAAGAAGGAAGAAGAGGGGCTTTAAGTCATTTGAGTTGAGCAAATTACAATACTTGAATAGTATGTTTGGATGTACAGTTTCTGGAAGCATAGGTAAAGTGGAAAGATAAAAATTATCTGAATAGACATAATCTTTCCTGGAATTGAACCCAAAATTGTCCTTGGTTAAGGAGCATTGAATGCAATGGCCTAGGTGTTGTCTGGTTCTAGTAACAGCCCTGCTTCAAATTCACTATTTTGTCTTTCAATTATTTATCTACCTGATGGGACAGTGAGGAGAAAGGGACTGCTTAGAACTACAGAACTGTCAAAGTCTGTTTAAGCATTAAAATTCTGATTTTATGACAGGATATATTTGAAGAAATAGGAATATTTTAAGTCAAGAGCTGTATTAACCGCTGAAAGTGCAGAAGTTGAAAAATAGAATGTGTGTAAAATTACCCAGTTATTTTTCCACAGGGTAGTAGCAGGGTCATTCTTTCATGCACAGTTCCAAAATCCATTGTTCTGTTTCAGAATGCAGTGTAGTCACTTCCAGCATCTCATCAGGCATAGATCCTATTTGCTCTGTCTCTTGCATGAATCCACTTGTTTCTCTCCCTGTTGCAACCATTCATTATCCATCCATTGCCTTGTCTCCCTGCCTCCAGCTTTAGCCCCCCTATTTACCTATCGCACAGCTACAAGAGTGATTTCTAAAAAATTAATATCTTTCATTCTTTTGATCCCTGGGTCGGGAAGATCCCCTGGAGTAGGAAATGGCAACCCACTTCATTTTCTTGCCTGGAAAATCCCATGGGCAGAGGATCCTGGTGGGCTACAATCCATGGGGTTGCAAAGAGTTGGACATGACTGAGCACAGCACTGCTATAGTATTCTTTGTGACTACTGAGTACCCGGAGAATAGAGTCCAAACTTCTTACCTCCCCATATGAAACCCCTATGACCTTGCTTATTCTGTAGGCTTACATTTCTGCACAGGCCCCTTGAATCCTAAAACTTCTTCCAACCATTCAAAACTACTCACAGATTCCCCAAGAACTCGTGTCTTTATGATCTCACATGTCTTGTTTCTTCCCCTAAATATTTTTCTCTCCCCCCTCTCACTATCCCAGTTCACTTGGCAAAATTTTCTTTATCTTTCAAGAGTCTATTAAATTGTTTCCTCTTTTATGAAACCTCAATTCGCAGTCTCTTCTCCAGAATTTTAACTACTCTTTCCTCTTGGCTACACTGTGTCTTGCACAAATTCTATCAGAATGCTCATGACATTTTATTGCTTATAGGTCTGTTTTCCTTCCTCAATCTTTAGCACCAGGAGGCATGAAACATTTACTAATTTTATCCCTGGCACTCAAGTAATGTTTATGAGACAAATGCATGCTGGAATGTTGGGTTCTCTCCCTAATTTCTAACTCTTAAAAAGCTGAAAAAAATCCATCCTTGTCTCTTTCCTGTTATTCATCATTTCAATCTAACCCCATATCCACTCCTGTATAATGATATCTTTTGTTTTTCTTGGCTTATTCAGTGGGCTTGTTAGCCAGGACAGTCTGTGTGATTCAGTAACTTACTTCACTTCACCTTCTTTAGACTTCTTTATCTGATTTGCCCATATTCTGTGGTCCTACGTCTTAACTTTCTCCTTGCCAGATTCCTCTTAGCAATTTTTGCCCACTAGCAATACTTTGCCTGTTTCTGCTGCTGCTGCTAAGTCACTTCAGTCATGTCCAACTCTGTGTGACCCCATAGATGGCAGCCCACCAGTCTCCCCCTTCCCTGGGATTCTCCAGGCAAGAATACTGGAGTGGATTGCCATTGCCTTCTCCATTGCCCATTTCTAGCATATCGTAACTACTAAGTATGCTTGCTAAAAAATAATAATGTTGTTTGAATGGATTGTTGCTGTTAGGCCATATCTAGAAGTATTGCCTTCAAAAACAAAACCAATGCAGTNAGTTGACAGAGGAATCTGTGTCTTTCCCACGAGGCTTTCCCACAAAGCTGTAACATGTGCCACCATGGTGTGATTCGATACACAGGGTGACTTTCGAGGCACTGCAGGGTAATCACATTCATCTGGATTCGACTGAGACTCCTGAGACTCTTTTGGCTTAGTGGCCCGACTCCTGGAGTTCCTCTCGAGATTCCTGTGGAGAGCCCCTCCTCTTGAGATGCGACGGAATGGTCAAGAATCATTTCTCGACGTAGAAGGGAAAGGAACCCTCGTGTCACAATGAGGAGGGGAGAATGCAGATCCTCTTGAGTTGTGCAAGGACCTTCGATTTTCTCCTCGAGTGGAGACAGATATTTCAGGAAACCTCTTAACTTGCAGCAAGCGTTTGAAGGATGCTTCCGAGGTTGAAGGGTGAAGGTGTGATTTTCCTCGAGACCCTGCAGCGGAAAAGGGCCTCATCTCCCCTGGAGGGGAGAACCTCCTGGTTTTTCTCAAGTTACGGCAGGTTACTCTCGAGTTACGACGGGGACCTCAGGGACCCGCTCAAGAGGCCTCAGGAAAGGCCAGGGTTCATGCGAGTTGCGAGGGGTTATCAGGATTCCTCTCCAGTCGGTGCCGCATCTTAAGTCCTTGAGTGGAGCACAGGCT
>SJYX01018532.1:112781-181013 GCA_006410675.1 Oreotragus oreotragus
AAAAGCAGAGACATTACTTTTCCAACAAAGGTCAGTCTAGTCAAGGCTATGGTTTTTCCTGTGGTCATGTATGGATATGAGATTTGGACTGTGAAGAAGGCTGAGCGCTGAAGAATTGATTCTTTTGAACTGTGGTGTTGGAGAAGACTCTTGAGAGGCCTTTGGACTGCAAGGAGATCCAACCAGTCCATTCTGAAGGAGATCAGTCCTGGGTATTCACTGTAAGGACTGATGCTGAGGCTGAAACTCCAATACTTTGGCCACCTGATGTGAAGAGTTGAGTCGACTCACTGGAAAAGACCCTGATGCTGGGAGAGACTGGGGGCAGGAGGAGAAGCGGACAACAGAGGATGAGATGGCTGGATGGCAGCACTGACTCGATGGACGTGAGTCTGAGTGAACTCCGAGAGTTGGTGATGGACAGGGAGGCCTGGCATGCTGCGATTCATGGGGTCGCAAAGAGTCGGACATGACTGAGCGACTGAACTGAACTGAACTCAGTAGCTAAGATGTCATGCTCCCAGTGCGGGGAGCCCAGGTTCGATCCCTGGTCAAAAAACTAGATCCCACCTGCTGCAACTAAGACCCAGGGCAGCCAAATAGATAAATAAAAATAAAAGTTTTAAAAATACAGATTAAAAATTAAAGGAGCTCAGTTCAGTTCAGTTCAGTCGCTCAGTCGCCCAAAGTCTGGTTGTTAACTCCAGCAGTTAGGAAAACACTCTGGAGTTGCAACTCCACTGCCTGATCGTGATGGGCTACCCAGGGTGACAAAGCCCTTCTCCTACCCTCAGGGCTTGAGCCCTATTTCAAACATCCAAACCGTTGCTTCCTCTTTGTTTAGGGCAAGAGGCTCAACCTCAACTTCCCTTTCCTCCTGACTAGCGTCATAAGAGATTACAACCCCACAAATCTAAAAAAGGCCTTCCTGTGGCCCTAGGCTCGGTGCTTTGGATGCAGCATTCCTGTTACTTCCACATAAGCTTTAAGGAGAGTTTTAAGAGCAGTGACTATAGAGGAGGCTCCTCAGCTAAGAGTTGGAGCTCCTGGCTTTTGCCCATTGGCCGACTGTATGACCTTGGTAGTGTCACTCAACTCCTTGGAACCATATTTACCTGTCTGTGAAATGAGGACATGTGCTCTCTCCCTCCTCCTCACTTAGATAGTAGGTGAGAAGGTGCTTTGTAACTCAAGAAGATTTTTTTGGGGGGGATAATAATAATGTTGTTAAGTTGCTAAGTCATGGCCAACTCTTTGCAACCCCATAGACTGCAGCATGCCAGGATTCTCTGTCCCTCGCTATACCCTGGAGTTAGTGATGGAGATAGCCATCAAACTCATACCCATGGAGCCAGTGATGCCATCCGACCATCTCACCCTCTGTCACCCCTTCTCCCCAGCCCTCAATTTTCCCCAGCTTCAGGGTCTTTTCCAATGAGTCAGCTCACAGTTATTGCTTTCTCATTATGTGCCAGACAGTGTTAAGCACTTTTACATGTGTTATCTTATTTAGTTCTCAAAAATGCTATGGGTGGACATTCTTATCTCCATTTTACAGAGGAAAGAAACAGGCTCAGAGAGTAAGGCGACTTGCTCAAGGGTACTTGAATTCTAACCCTGAGGGTTTGACTAGAGGATCCATCCTACAAACGTGAGTGGTCCTTTGTTGCTGTTCAGGCACTCAGTCAGGTCCAACTCTTCGCAACCCCATGGACTGCAGCACGCCAAGCTTCCCTGTCCTTCCCTATATCCTGGAGCTTGCTCAGACTCATGTCCATTGAGTCAGTGATGCCATCCAACCATCTCATCCTCTTTCACCTCTTTTTCTCCTGCCTTCAATCTTTCCTAGCATCAGGGTCTTTTCCAGTGAGTCGGCTCTTCTGATGGTGAAGCTGAAGCTCCAGTACTTGGGCTACCTGATGCAAAGAGTCATCCACGTGGCTAGTCACGGAGACAGTTAATGCCTCTGGGTGGAAGGCGTTGGTGGAGTTCAGGGTGGAGAAGGTTAGTCCTTCAGCAATAAGGTGAGCCCTGAGGTGCAGGGTGGGGAAGAGTATGCTAGAGTGTGCTCAGGCCATCTGGATGTCTCTTTCCCCTCTCCTGGCCCCACAGACCTTCCGGAGGAGACTCTGAGCAGATGCCTCAGGATAGAGGGCCACCAGGGAGCCTGTGGCCCCTCCAATGCTTGCTCCAGACTGAGCATCCAGTCTGTATCCAGTCATGGTGCAGACTCGGGAGGCCAGCCCACAGTGCCTGCTCTCTAGGGAAAGGATCTGAAGGCTGCCACTACCCTGGGCCTCTTCATCTCCCCATCTGATTTGCAAAACCCCAGGTGGCTTAGTCGTTGCTGCGGTCTCTGTGGGGTTTTGGCTTTAACAGTTTGTTTGCAGTGCTCCCTCTGGTGGCAAAAGGGCACCATAGCACCCCTCATATGGTACCACTAACACCACTTAAACTGCGTTGCAATCATTTTGACACAATCTTCAGAGTAGATCAGCGGGTTCAGTATTATTTTTACCACCTTATGAAATGCAGACTCAAAGAGGTTAAATTCTTGCTCTGTGTGATGCAGAAAGTAAGTCCAGACTTGAGCCCAACACTTTTTCTGCCTTCTCTCAAGTGACTATCCCTACCTCATGACTTCTGGTCATGAGCTGCTGCTGCTGCTAAGTCGCCTCAGTCTTGTCTGACTCTGTGCGACCCCATAGATGGCAGACCACCAGGCTCCCCCGTCCCTGGGATGCTCCAGGCAAGAACACTGGAGTGGGTTGCCATTTCCTTCTCCANGACTTCTGGTCATGAGCTGCTGCTGCTGCTAAGTCGCCTCAGTCTTGTCTGACTCTGTGCGACCCCATAGATGGCAGACCACCAGGCTCCCCCGTCCCTGGGATGCTCCAGGCAAGAACACTGGAGTGGGTTGCCATTTCCTTCTCCAATGCACGAAAGTGAAAGATGAAAGTGAAGTTGCTCAGTCGTGTCCGACTCTTCATGACCCCATGGACTGTAGCCCACCAGGCTACTCCGTCCATGGGACTTTCCAGGCAAGAGTACTGGAGTGGGGCGCCATTGCCTTCTCCGCTGGTCATGAGCATTGGCTTGCTTATAGTAATTTCCAAGTTTGGTTCCCTTTTCCTCCTCAAGCCACTAGTTCCTTTTTCTCAGACCTAAAACTCAGCCTCTGTGCCAGAAGCGGGCCTGAGCAGGGGACTTGGTGGTGAGTCCTGTGGCTGGAGGCTCGGGGCCTGGAGTCAGTGCTTAGCTGCCTTCACCGCAGTGGTGCTTCCTCATGTCCACAGTCTTCATGCTCTCTCTGACCTGTGTGCAAGGATGACTTCTGAGTTTTAGTCAAACAGTGAAGTGTAATATATACACAGAAAAGTGCCCAAATTTTAACTGTACAGTTCAGTGAGTTAGCACACAGTGATAACATCCATGTAAACTCCTTACTCAGAAATAATTAGAATGTTACTATTCCCTTTGTGCCCACTTTCAGCTACTGCCACTATGAACACTGCTATCCTGACTTCTAATACTGTAGATTAGTTATGTCTGGTTTTAAACTTCCGGATACGACTGACCGTCTTCACTTTCACTTTTCACTTTCATGCACTGGAAAAGGAAATGGCAACCCACTCCAGTGTTCTTGCCTGGAGAATCCCAGGGACGGGGGAGCCTGGTGGGCTGCCTTCTCTGGGGTCACACAGAGTCGGACACGACTGAAGCGACTTAGCAGCAGCAGCAAACTTCTGGAGGGGGGCAGTGTGGTTGGTGAGGAAAACATGGTGGGAAAAGGTTGGGAAGCTCTGCCAGTTCCTTTCATGAGGGTCCATCCTTACAAGGTAAACACCACCCAAAAGCCCCATCTCCTAATACCATCAGCTATGGGAATTAGGATTTTTAACATTTGAATATGGGCAGAGGACACAGTTTGTAACACATGGGGGAAATTCACATTGTATCAAGTGAAAGAAGAAGGATGCAAAATGGTTGTCAAGTTCTGGTACATTAAGATTGACTCATTGAAGGGTCTTACTTTAGTGGAAGCCAAAAGACAAAAGTTTAAAAAATGAGTGTTTAAAGCCTAACCAGCCTAAAACCCCAGATCAAGCTTTAGTCTGACAAAATCAGATTTATTGATTTGAACTGAGGAAGAGAATTCTGGAGGAATCTTGGAATGCTGCTCTGCAAGAGAGGGGAGGGAAGCTCTTTTGTAAACTTTGTGTTCTGGCTAAAGGATCTCTTCAAGAAAATCAGAGATACCAAGGGAACATTTCATGCAAAAATGGGCTCGATAAAGGAAAGAAATGGTATGGACCTAACAGAAACAGAAGATATTAAGAAGAGGTGGCAAGNGTAAGCGTCTTCTAATTTCATGGCTGCAGTCACCATCTGCAGTGATTTTGGAGCCCAAAAAGATAAAGTCTGACACTGTTTCCACTGTTTCCCCATCTATTTCCCATGAAGTGATGGGACCGGATGCCATGATCTTCATTTTCTGAATGTTGAGTTTTAAGCCAACTTTTTCGCTCTCCTCTTTCACTTTCATCAAGAGGCTTTTTAGCTCCTCTTCACACCTATTTTCTGTGGTGGATCTTAGAGCTTGGACTCTAATGTAATCATTGAAACAGAAGATAAAAGTTTGAATGGAATGGAGAGATGGCAGTACGTTTAAATGACTAATGACCAGAATTGAGCCAATGTTCGTCACTGATGGTACTGGGTGACAGCGATTCCTGGATCCAGTTTTAGGGTGTGTATTGAAAAATCCTACACTTCTCCTCTCGAACACTTCACTTCTGACATTTCTACCAAATGTGTGGGAGATTTTCCACCACCAAGCCTTTCTCTGATGCGGCTGGATATCCTACAATTTAACTCAGTTATGACACTAACTACCCAGAGATAGCATCAGATCCCACAAGTGAAGTTTCTCAAGGCTGCCCCCCGCTTCAGATGCCAACCACAAGTATTAGACCCATGGGTTACCCACAACTTTTGTCCAACTTGGCTACAAATTGGAGTTTCCCATGACCTCCTCCCCTTAGATTCGATTATTTGCTAGAGTGGCTCACAGAACTCAAGGAAACACTTGCTTATGTTTAGCAGATATTAAAGGATATGATATAGGACTAAGGTGAGCAGCCAAATAGTGCAAGGTCTGGGATGGGGCTCGAGCACAAGAACTTCTGTCCCTGGTGAGTTGGGATGAGTCCCTTTCCTGGTTCGTGAGTGTGTTCACCTACCTGAAATCTCCCCAAGTCCCATATTATTTGGATTTTTATGCAGATTTCTTCATGTGCACATAATTATCAACTCCATTTCCAGCCCCACTCTAGAGTATGGGGTGGGTAGAAGAAGCTGTAAATTCCAAGCTTCCAACCACGGCATGGTATTTGTGGTGACAGCCCCCATCCAGGAGCACACCCAAAATCATCTCATTAGAACAAAAAATGCTCCTAGTGCTCTCTTATCACTTAAGAATTTACAAGCGTTTTAGGAACTCTGTGCCAGGTGTCAGAGACAAAGAGCAATATATGTATGTTCTATCATCTCACTAGTTGCATGAATGGTGATTCCATTTGATACATATGAGAAGTATATATCAAATTTTATAAATTTCTACTATAGGTCTTTTAATTCCTTCAAACTAAAAAAAGAGCACTGATTAGGAAAGAATTCATTGCATCAGTTTATCTAAGTCCTATGCCTAGTCTAACAATCCCACATGGTCTTTGGGCTAAAATGAGACACTATATGCTATTTGCACCACATTATTCTAATATTCCTTTTCATCTGGGACATAGCAATCCCTCTGGAAAGAGCCTGGAAAAATGAATCACAAGCAGTTAAAAATGTAAGTGAGAAGCATCAAGTTATTAGGCAAGGCTTTGAAAAGATAAACAGTTTGTGAAAGAAAATGTAATTAACAGGTTACACTGTATATGTTTGCAAAATGCCAATGATGCATGAAAATGTTTTTGTCTACTTAATTTTCCTCAGATTGTGTGTTTATATTTAAATTAATTAAAGGCAAACAGTCTTGTGTTCTTAAATAACTTTGTGGTGACTGATATGTGCAGCAGCCAAATTGATAGCATGTAATGAAAGTTAGCTAACCCAAATGCTTGCAGTCCAAGAAGCCACAGAGTAAGCTACTGTCCTTAAGGGGAAAGAAGCTGAAAGCCTAGCGTGCAGCAGACAGTCTTTCCATCCAAAGGTAGATTTTCCACTCATGAAGGGAAAGCTGAGAGAATAAGCACCTTGAGAGCAGACATCTTTGTTCATTGTGTTCAGTGACATATCCCAAATGTTTAGAACAGCCTACATGTTCAATAAGTATTTTCTTAACTAATGAATTACTGAAAACTTAATTAATGAATTTCCACAGCAACTTGGCAGCATGATGTGGGAGCAAAGATTTGGCATCAGAAGTCCTAGATATTAACCCTCATCAGTCGTATGATCCTGAGCAATTCATTTACTTCTGAGTTTCAGTTTTCTCCTCAGTAAAATGGAGACAATATTTATGAAAATCAGGTCATAAGAGATAGTTTATATGAAATCACATTATAAGCTTTAAAGGACTGATGTGTTCATTTATCTCCTTGAAGGCAGACTTTCTACTTATGCACTACTCAGTAATTTCTGATCCTCACTGTTTACGTATTTCTAATTTTTTTTTTAAACTCCTGACACAGTCTAGTGGGCTTCCTAGGTGGCTCAGATAAAGAATCCACCTGCCAGTGCTGAAGATGTAGGAGATGCAGGTTCGATCCCTGGATCAGGAAGATCCCCCAGAGGAGGAAATGGCAGCCCACTCCAGAATTCATGCCTTGAGAATTCCATGGACAGAGGAGTCTGGCGGGCTACAGTCCATGGGGCTGTGAAGAGTCGGACAGGACTGAGTGAGCACACGTGACACAGAGTCCAAAATAACTGTTTATGAAAATGAATTGAAGTCACCATGGGTGGTACATTTTGCATTGGGAATTGGAGGAGGAAGTGGTTGACAAAATGATAGCTCATTGCAAAAAAAATCAACATTTGGTTTATTGGACTATCTAAGATCTGCATTTCTAGCAAGTCTGAAGACTCTCTCAGCCTGATTTCTAGGATTACTTTGACTATGACAGTTACTCCCCCACATCCATACAGAATTATTACCTTATATGATAGAGAAAGCTATATCTATTGGCTCTTTACAGTACAAATCTATTTCTGACTAAAGGCACTTCATTTGAAATTGTCCTGATCTACAAATACCATATGTGGCTATGTCAATATGTATGGTCTATGCCCAGGAAAACTTTCTCGGGGTATATGTATATTTAAATAAGTTCTTATCTCATGGAAAGATTTGTTTTCAAAATTTCACTTCTAACAACCTTATTCAAGGATTTCTTCAACAAACATTACATCCTTATTGTTCTGAGCTCAGTATTAAGCACTGGGAAACGAAGATGCCGAATGTCATCCTTTGGCCACCTGATGCGAAGAACAGATTCATTTGAAAAGACCCTGATGCTGGGAAAGATTGAAGGCAGGAAGAGAAGCAGCCAACAGAGTATGAGATAGTTGGACAGCATCACCGACTCAATAGACATGAGTTTGAGTGAACTCTGGGAGTTGGTGATGGACAGGGAGGCCTGGCGTGCTTCAGTCCATGGAGTCGCAAAGAGTTGGACACGACTGAGCGACTGAACTGAACTGAATGCCATTCTTACCATGTCTGGCTACTTCTCATTTTCTAAAGTCATGGAGACCAGGGACAAAGCTGTAAGATAATATGAGAAAACATGAAAATTGGTGCAGTAGGTATAATCTAAGATGGATCTTTGGAGTTATGGCTTCAGTGAATGGGTGAATGGTTCTACAACTGTTTTCCAGAGAGACAGCCAAAGAATAAGCAGTTTTAAGGCAGAAAATATTTATGCTAACTATGTATAGTACTTAGCATGACTCTAAAATACAACCGATAGTGCCTCACCAGTGTCTGGCACACGTGAGGCACTCGGTAAGCATTATTTGAATCGATCAATGAATCCCTGTGCTGACATTTACTAGTTGTGTGACTTTGGGCAAGTCATTTACCTGTCTAAATCTCCTTTGTTTCAATTGCGCAAATAGCAGTAGCTACTTTAAAAGGTAAATAATTATTTTTTTAAAAATAGAATGAAAATCTGTGTATAAAGTCACACGATACTGGGTACCTAACAAGTTTTCAATAAATGGGAACCATTTGTATTCATCTTTGTGGCTCAGGGATTATGTCTTTCAGATAGGTCAGAAAAAGAAAATAGATGTGAATAATCATTAATTTTACTAATATTATTTCACACATTTTTTTACAGGTGTTGATTGAGTCTTTCTCTGATGCCAAATACATAGTCCCCTATGATTTTGTGAGAACATGGTGCTCTCATCACCTGGGTCCAGTGCTCTCCCACCTAGGGTCTGGTTGAAATCCCTATCAGCACTTAGCCCTCAGCCACTCAGTCACTATGCACCTCAGCTGTCCTCTCCCACGAGATGGCTAGATCAATGACAGAGGGTGCATAAGAAGAAAGAGGGCAAGAAAAAGTAAGAACTGATTCCCTCCAGCCTACTAAAAGTTTAATATCATGTGTAAGGGCAGATCTTACAGTCAACATAATTATATGCACAATATGTGTGGGAATGCAAAAACTTGTAAATCATACAACTTTAAATGCAAATATATACATGGTCTTTTTGATTGGCAATGCCAAAGAATGCTCAAACTACCACACAATTGCACTCATCTCACACACTAGTAAAGTAATGCTCNCACAGACGCACCAGAGTGCATGTACACGGGTGTGTGTGTGTGCGGATCTGCCTTGGCATGAGGTTACTGCTGAGTGCCTGCGTAGCTACTTTTTATGAACATAAGCATACATGAGCCTCTAGCTGTGTCATTCCTGTCTCTTATACACATCTAGATGTGTATAAGAGACAGATATGACCTTGAACAAGTCTTTGAGATGCAGTGAAAAGAACTGAGCTGGAGGAAAGAGTCACAAGATTCAAACCTTTGCAGAGTAATCGTAAAACCACTGGAGCACCTATGCTGCCTGTGGCCAGAGGATAGAGCTAAGATCCAGCACAAGTTTGGACCCTGGAGGAGAGACAGTTTTTCTAAGTGTCAGAACAACCCAGACCTGGAAAGATGCTCAGCTTGAGTGATTGCAGGGGCCCTAAAGCCTTTGACTGTATGGATCACAATAAACTGTGGAAAATTCTGAAAGAGATGGGAATACCAGACCACCTAACCTGCCTCTTGAGAAATCTGTATGCAGGTCAGGAAGCAACAGTTAGAACTGGACATGGAACAACAGACTGGTTCCAAATAGGAAAAGGAGTACATCAAGGCTGTATATTGTCACCCTGCTTATTTAACTTCTATGCAGAGTACATCATGAGAAACGCTGGACTAGAAGAAACACAAGCTGGAATCAAGATTGCTGGGAGAAATATCAATAACCTCAGATATGCAGATGATACCACCCTTATGGCAGAAAGTGAAGAGGAGCTAAAAAGCCTCTTGATGAAAGTGAAAGAGGAGAGTGAAAAAGTTGGCTTAAAGCTCAATATTCAGAAAACGAAGATCATGGCATCCGGTCCCATCACTTCATGGGAAATAGATGCAGAAACAGTGGAAACAGTGTCAGACTTTGTGTTTTTTTTGGGGCTCCAAAATCACTGCAGATGGTGACTGCAGCCATGAAATTAAAAGATGTTTACTCCTTGGAAGAAAAGTTATGACCAACCTAGATGGTATATTCAAAAGCAGAGACATTACTTTGCCGACTAAGGTCCGTCGGGTCAAGGCTATGGTTTTTCCTGTGGTCATGTATGGACGTGAGAGTTGAACTGTGAAGAAGGCTGAGTGCCGAAGAATTGATGCTTTTGAACTGTGGTGTTGGAGAAGACTCTTGAGAGTCCCTTGGACTGCAAGGAGATCCAACCAGTCCATTCTGAAGATCAGCCCTGGGATTTCTTTGGAAGGAATGATGCTAAAGCTGAAACTCCAGTACTTTGGCCACCTCATGCAAAGAGTTGACTCATTGGAAAAGACTCTGATGCTGGGAGGGATTGGGGGGAGGAGGAGAAGCGGACGACCGAGGATGAGATGGCTGGATGGCATCACGGACTCAATGGACGTGAGTCTGAGTGAACTCCTGGAGATGGTGATGGACAGGGAGGCCTGGCGTGCTGCGATTCATGGGGTCACAGAGAGTCGGACATGACTTAGGACTGAACTGAACTAAAGGATCTTGGGGAGGGGCTCAGGGGAGTGGACTGCAGTGGAATCCAACCAGTTCTGGATTGCATGTGCCTTCGCCGCTGGTGTAGTGGTTTCATGCAAGATTCCCATTCTCGCGAGCTGGGTTCGTTTCCCAGGCGGCGCACGCCATTTTGGACTTCCCTGGTGGCTCAGAGGGTAAACCAGCTGCCTGCAATGTGGGAGACCTGGGTTCAATTATTGGGTTGGGAAGATCTCCTGGAGAAGGCAATGGCAACCCACTCCCGTACGCTTGCTGGGAAAATCCAATGGACAGAGAAGCCTAGTAGGCTGCAATCCATGGGGTCCCAAAGAGTTGGACATGAGTGAGCGACTTCACTTTCATTTTCTGAAATGAAATTAGGAGAAGATGAGATTAAATAACCCGGAATTGAGTGCTAAGAGGATGAGATGGTTGGATGGCATCACTGATTCAATGGCCATGAGTCTGAGCAAACTCCGAGAGATAGTGAAGGACAGGGAAGCCTGGTGTGTCGCAGTTCATGAGGTCAAAAAGAGTCAGAAAAGGCTTAGCAACTGAATAGCAATAACAATGAGGCAAGAATGGTTTAGCAAGTGCGTATCCCCAGTAATAAATGAAAAGCGCTGAGCGGGTTTAGAGTATCACTGGCTGCTTTTCTCCTTTTCCAGCCTGAACTGGTTTTCATTCAGGTCTGGCCAGGTTTTAACTCTTTCTTTTTTTCCCCCAATTGAAGTACAGTTGATTTACAGTGCTGTTCAAATCTCAGCTGTACAGCAGTGACTCAGTTATACACACATACACATTCTATTTTATATATATATTCTCTTCCATGTTTCCAGTGTGGCTTATCTCAGGAGATTGGATATAGTTCCTTGTGCTATATAGGACTCTGTGTGTATGTTCAGTCGTGACAGACTCTTTGCATGCAACCCCATGGACTGCAGTCCGCCAGGCTCCTCTGTCCATGGGATTCCCCGAGGAATAATCCTGGAGTGGGTTGCCATTTCCTTCTCCAGGGGATCTTCCAGACCCAGGGATTGAACCCTTGTCTGCTGTGTCTTCTGCATTGGCAGGCAGATTCTTTACCACTGGCACTGCCTCGTTTCTTTTGAAATTAGATTTTTTTTTTAAGTTATTTTTACTTGGCGCATAAGGTCTTAGTTGCAGCACATGGGATCTAGTTCCCTGACCAGGAATCGAACTCAGTTCAGTTCAGTCGCTCAGTCGTGTCCGACTCTTTGTGACCCCATGAATCGCAGCACGCCAGGCCTCCCTATCCATCACCATCTCCCGGAGTTCACTCAGGCTCACGTCCATCGAGTCCGTGATGCCATCCAGCCATCTCATCCTCGGTCGTCCCCTTCTCCTCCTGCCCCCAATCCCTCCCAGCATCAGAGTCTTTTCCAATGAGTCAACTCTTTGCATGAGGTGGCCAAAGTACTGGAGTTTCAGCTTTAGCATCATTCCTTCCAAAGAAATCCCAGGGCTGATCTCCTTCAAAATGGACTGGTTGGATCTCCTTGCAGTCCAAGGGACTCTCAAGAGTCTTCTCCAACACCACAGTTCAAAAGCATCGATTCTTCAGCGCTCAGCCTTCTTCACAGTCCAACTCTCACATCCATACATGACCCCCAGAAAAACCAGGCCCCCTGGATAGAGCGTGCAGAGTCTTAGCCACTGGACCACCAGGGAATCCCCTGAAATTAGATTTTTAAAAAATAATTTAAATGTACGTTTGTGTTTTAACCTGCAAAGGAATTCCAGTTTAATAAGGTTCACTCCTGTGGCCAAGAAGCAGCAGCCGTGGAGTAAGATCCCCAGCTACACTCTACCACCAGAGCTTCCTTCCTAGGAACTGGTCTCCCTCCAGCCTTTCCGGAGAAGGCAATGGCACCCCACTCCAGCGCTCTTGCCTGGAAAATCCCATGGACAGAGGATCCTGGTGGGCTAGTCCATGTGGTCGCTGAGTCGGACACAACTGAGCGACTTCACTTTCACTTTTCACTTTCATGCATTGGAGAAGGAAATGGCGACCCACTCCAGTGTTCTTGCCTGGAGGATCCCAGGGATGGGGGAGCCTGGTGGGCTGCTGTCTATGGGGTCGCACAGAGTCGGACACGACTGGAGCGACTTAGCAGCCAGCCTCTCCTTCAACAGAGTCTAGAGCCAGGAGACTGCGTAAAACCGGATGTTGATTCTTTTGCCATGGAAACGGACGCCAAAAAGGAAGTTACGCCAGAGGAAGAGGAAGTGGAGCGGCCGCGAACCCACGTGGGTCCTGCGTGTATTTTAGTTCTCCGAACCCAGTCCTTTAAACTCTCTCCCTGCCTACTAGGCATGGGTCGCTCGGGGAAGTTGCCCTCCGGGGTCTCGGCCAAGTTGAAACGCTGGAAGAAAGGCCACAGCAGCGACAGCAACCCGGTCATCTGCCGCCACCGGCAGGCCGCCCGCAGCCGCTTCTTCAGCCGGCCTTCAGGTAGCAGGGTCGCGATCAAGGCGCAGCCGGGCGGCGGGGATCTGGGTCGGTGTGAGTCTCGATGAATCTAAGCCGCTCTGGGGCCCAGGCACCTGACGCTTCATCTCTTAAAATGTCCAATCTCGAAGCTGCTGTAAGGGCCCACCCTCCCCATTTAACAGATGCGGAAACTGAGTTCACAGGAGGGCGATAACTTGGCTCGGGTACCACGAGTGTCTGCGTCCGTAATCATGCCTGTGATTAATCTGGCTGTTCACAGGGCGCTCTCGCCCTCTTCTCTTTCCCAGGCCCCTCACTGCAGCCCCCAGCCGACTCACACAAGCGAAACCGTTAGCTGGAGGGTTCCCTTTCTGGGTCTGATAAGTACCGTGGGCTGCCGAGGCGGACTGCGTTCAGAATTTAGCCTCTCAGATTAGGAGCCCAGACTCTGTCGGTTTGTTTCCTGGGGATGGTTCTCGTGTTCTTGGCCAAGGAGTTTCGAGTAGGAGTGGGGGCCTTACTGTTTCTGGCTGGTTCTCAGGAAAGAGCGACTTGACAGTTGATGCGGTGAAGTTGCATAATGAGCTGCAGTCAGGGTCCCTGCGCCTGGGCAAAAGCGAAGCCCCTGAGACGGCCATGGAAGAAGAGGTGACGCCGGCTTTCACCGAGAAGTCTGCTGGCACCTTCCTGAGCGGCCTGTCTGACTGCACAAACGTCACCTTCAGCAAAGTGCAGCGCTTCTGGGAGTCCAACTCGGCTGCCCACAAGGAGGTAGGGGGGAAGCTCAGGACAGCCTGAGGGTAGTTTGGGGGCGGGGGGACACAACTGACTGCTGCCTGGTGACAAAAGGTGGAATCTCTGGGTGATGGTCACCCTTCCTACCCTGTGTCCCTGACCTTATTGAATCTCCTAGGGCAGGTTCCACTCTGCTTTTTCTAAGAGTATCTTCTCATCTCAAGTGTAAAGTCCCTCAGTGTATTTTCCAGACAATTTCCAAATGTCCAAAAAATATTTTGCAACCTTTTCTCTTCAACTATACCTAACACAGGCCTTTTTATATAGAATGTTTTCAGAAAACATTTGTTAAATAAATTAACACTGAATAACTGGTCAGAAAACGTTTTCTCTAATAGGACCTAAATGTTACTTTTTTTGTTTATAATTTTAAATTATATATATTTTGTATTTTTTCATTGTTTAAATGAGAAGTGTCACAACTATAAATGATAACAAAGTGAGATGAGTAGAATAGAATATGGAAGTTGGCCTCCAGCTTGACTTCTTTGTGGTAGTTACTGTTGACAAGTTACTGTACTTTTCTAGACTGGTGCTGTCCAACAGAAATGTGATGTGAGCCACACAGGATTTTAAGTTTTCTAGTAGCTATGTTAAATAAAAGTTAAAAAAAGATGCAGGTGAAAGTAACCTTAATTATGTATCTCTCATGTAACCTGGTATACTCCAAATATTGTCATTTCAACTTATAATCAATATTTTTAAAAGTGAGGTATTTTTGCATTATACTTATTGTACTGAATTTTCAGAATCTAGTCTGACATCTCCGTTTGGATGCCAAATTTTCATTGGCAGTACTTGATTAGTATTTAAAGTTCATGAAACTTACAATTGCAAAAGTAGATTCTTATACCCAAGCAGTTCTAAATCATTTCTCCATAAGTATTTGCTAAAGTATTTGTTTTTAAATATAAATAATTCAGATGTTTAAAGATGCAGTTCCTCAGTCATACTAGCCAGATCTCAAGTTCTCAACAGCCTCTTATCAAGTTATTAATACTATTCTAGACTTTTTTACCCAGACTTTGTCTATGTTTACTGAAGCACCATTATATTTTATATACACGATTTTGCAACTTTTTCCCCACCGATCAGCGTTTCTAAATTCTTCTATATAGTTGGTCATCATTCTTTTCAGTAGTTACATAGTATTCAAATCTGTCGTTATTATATGATACTACATTATTAATCCGCTGTCCATGGCTGGTTTGTTATTCCAATTGGCTGCTGCAGTGCGGGTATTTCTATAAGGGGTAGGGGTAGAGGTGGGTTTTGGGGCAAATGTGTGTGTCTTCCAGTTCGCTGGGCCCTGTGATGTGCTCCCCTGGCTCAGTGCGGTTCACCTTGTCTGCTCTGGGCTTTGTCAGGCAATTAACTTGTGATGGAGGAAGGAGAAGAGGCTGCCCTGGGGTGGGATTTGATGGGAAATAGGTGTCACAGGTGGCTTCTCCCTTACGTGCAGATCTGCGCAGTCTTGGCTGCTGTCACAGAGGTGATTCGCTCCCAGGGTGGGAAGGAGACGGAGACTGAGTACTTCGCTGCGCTGGTGAGTGAGCGCAGCTTTCCGCTGGGCGTTTGGGGTGGCAGGTTCTTCAGGCTGTAGAGACAAGACAGGGGCCCCTGCATGCAGGGGTGGAGAAAGACAGTCTTGAACAGGTGAAAGGGCTTCCGTTATTCTCAAAGGGCTTGGTAAGGGTGGTAGGATTTCCTATGTGATTCTTGTAAAACAAAATCCAGTCCTCTCTTTTATTCCTTTCCCTAGTTGATAAAACTGGGTTATACCCAGGGGATTCTCTAGTAAAATTGTTTTTAGAATGTAGTCTGGGGGTTCCCAACACCTTTCCAGGGGACTTGCTGTTGTTTAGTCTCTAGGTCATGTCCAGTTCTTTTGCGACCCCATGGACTGTAGCCTGCCAGGCCCCTCTGTCCATGGGATTCTCCAGGCAAGAATACTGGAGTGGGTTGCCATTTCGTTCTCCAGGGGATCTTCCCAACCCAGGGACTGAACCCACATCTCCTGCATTGCAGGCAGATTCTTTACCTCAGAGCCACTGGGGAAGCCCTTTGGGGGCTTGGCTAGGTAAAAATTATTTCCATAGTACTACTAGACCATCATTTGCCTTTTTCTGTGTCATGAGTATACCTTAGAGTTTTCCAGAAGTTATGTAATGTCTGATGACATTTTAACAGCTCGTGGAATTGTGCTTGCATATTCTTATGTTTTAAAAAAAATTCTCCATTTTTAATATGATAAATATCAATAGGTATAATTTTCATAAACAAAATCTCTTTGAGGAAATCCTCAATAATTTTTAAGGGTTTGAAAGTATGAAAACCACCACTGTGGAAAAGGGGCAAACTATAGCCCATGGGCATCATCTGACCCATGGCCTGTTTTTGTATAGCCTGAGGGCTAAGGAGGGATTGTGCATTTTTATAAGGTAGTTAAAACACACAAGAATATGCAGCAGAGACCACGTGTGGCCTGCAAAGCCTGCAATATTTATTATCTGGCTGCTCTTTGCAGAAAATGCTCTTTAACCTCTGCTCTAGAATAATGAAGTAAAATAGATAGCAACAGGCAGTGTTCTAAGTGCACTGTGTGTTAATTCAGCTAAACCTCACAGCAACTTAATTATCCCTGTTTTACAAGTGAGGAGACCTGAGTCACAGAAAAGCTAAGTTGCTAGTCCAGAGTCACAGTGACAGGGCTGGGATTTCAGCTTCTGACACCAGGGTTCTCGGTCCTAACCGTCCCCTTGGGTACACGGGGCCCCAGTAGCCCCTTTGCCCAGCATGACATGCTTCCCACATTCCCACCCCGTGGCCTGGTCAGATGACAACCATGGAAGCAGTGGAGTCCACGGAATCTCTGGCTGCTGTCGCTTACCTGCTGAACCTCGTCCTCAAGCGGTGAGTCTTGGCTCCTTGTGAGGGAAGAAGGGAGAGGGGCTGGAGGGGAGGGAGCAACACAGGAAGTATTAAAAAGAACAAAGAGATGCTGAGTATCCAGTGGCAGTCTCCCGGCTCAGGCTCCGGGGGGCCTGGGATGGTGACAGGGCAGAGTGTGACTGGGGTGGCTGGGCAGGGACAGCCCTGCACGGCCAGCGGGGCAGGAGGGATGAGGTAGAATGTTGGGCCCGCTTGTCTGGGGACCTGCAGCCAGGGGACACGTGGGGAGAGGACTAGGGGGAGCTTATAAGGGCCCATTGGGTCGGTAGTGGTGGAAAATAGGAGGGAGGCGGGGAGCTCAGGGGCCATCGAAACGCACTGACCCGGGTGTTACGACAGGGGAGCCAGCTGAGTGACAGGGCCCACGTGCCCCACTCTGTCCAGCTTCTCCTCCAGACCAGCAGCTCTCGGAGACCCGTCTGGGCGTCTCACTGTCTCTGTTCTCTCCCCCACAGCGTGCCCAGTCCTGTGCTCATTAAGAAGTTCTCCGATACCTCCAAAGCCTTCATGGATATCATGTCAGCCCAGGCCATCAGTGGCTCCACCTCTGCCCTCAGATGGGTCAGTGTCTGGGTCTGGGTGTCCCCCTGCCATCTTCCAGAGCCCACCTGATTTGGCTAAAGCTTGCACGCTTCCTGGGAGCGGTATAGGCACTCTGTGGACCCTCAGAAAGCCCTTTGGCATTTTCCAGAGTCCCTGAGAACCCGGGCTGTCTCCCACCTGGCTGAAGTGGGTGGAGCTGAGGGTCTCTGCCTCTCCTCTCAGGTCCTCTCCTGTCTGGCCACCCTTCTGCGGAAGCAGGGCCTCGAGGCCTGGAGCTTCCCTGTGACCCTGCAGGTGTACCACGGGCTGCTGAGCTTCACTGTGCATACCAAGCCCAAGGTGAGGCTGTGGGACCCCGGCGTGGGAGGAGGCAGCCGCTCCCATTCCAGTAAGCCGGCTGGTGCTGGCTTCCTGAGTGGCCCAGGGAGGTTACCCTGAGTGCTGGACTCCTATCTGGAGTTTCTGCCCCTGCCTGAAGCCCTGTCTGCTCACTCCTGCAGGAGGGATGATCACAATCAGGCCTGTTTGAATTTCTGCTGCCTCATTGGTCAGTGATGTATTTAATTACAGTGGAAGGAGAGGGGACTGGAGGGGGCTTTGGAGTCACATAGAACTGAGTTGAATATTTGACTCACTGTGCTGGGACTGTGGACAAGTTACCTAATCTCTCTGAGTCTTGATTTTTTAAGCTGTAAATAGGGATAATAAAATCAACTTTGCTGCAAGGTCATGGCGACACTTGGGAGTTTTCCTCAGACCTAGTCCAGGTCCTGGCTTGTAGCCAGTGCCCAGTAAGTGGTGCTCGGCCACGTTGCTTGCTCCTGAAATTTAGAGCTAGGGGGCATGTATCAGTCATAACAGTCCTAAGAATCACTGCTGGTGCTGAGCACTCTGATCCCAGGCAGGCCCGTGCCTCCTTCCCTGCGAATCCCCACAGCGGTCCTCTCACTTGCTTCAAGTCTCTGCTGGAACGTCACATCACTGGAGTGACACTTCCCTGATCATTGAATAAAAAAGTAACAGCCCCAGTTTTATTGTCTGCAAAGTACTTTTATCTTCTGGCGTACATTTCTTTACTTCCTATCTCCTGATGAGTTGCTGGTTCACTGCTGAACTGGTGAGCACTCTGTATTGTCAGATGATGCCATGAAGAGAGGAATCCGTGTTGTAAAGATGAGACACTGAAGCTCAGAGACTAAGTAGTTTGTTTTGCTCAAGGTTGGTTGGTGAGTTAGTAGAAGAGCAGAAACTGAAACCCAGGTTTGTCTTACTTATCAGCCCGGGAGTCCACGCGAAGGATGCCCCCAGCATGGGTCTGCGATCGTTGCTCGTTGCTGGTGGTCATGACAACCACCCACGGTGCTGGTTGAGTGCTGACCCGGCCCTGTCCCCTTTTCTTGCCCCTCAGATCAGGAAGGCTGCCCAGCATGGGGTGTGCTCCATCCTCAAGGGCAGCGAGTTCATGTTTGGTGAAAAGGCCCCTGCCCATCACCCTGCTGCCATTTCTGCCGCCACGTTCTGCATCCAGGAGATCGAGAAGTCCGGAGGTGGGGCAGCGAGGTGGAGTGGGTGGGGCGGGGCTGGGGCCAGCTACAAAGTGGGCTGGAGTCTCAGCTGCCCCTCTGTCTGCCAGGCTCCAAGGAGGCCACCACCATGCTGCACATGCTGACCCTGCTGAAGGACCTACTGCCCTGCTTCCCAGAAGGCCTGGTGAAGAGCTGCAGCGAGACTCTGCTGCGGGTCATGACCTTGAACCATGTGGTGAGCTTGTGCCCCGGTGCATGGGCGTGCAACTGAGGAGGGGGTGGGCAGAGCCTCAGACCTCAGGCCTGTGTGCTGGCACTTGGGAAGCTCGCTGTTCAGGCCAGAAGTGGGAGTTGGAGCCTCCTGGCCTCGACCCTACTCTTGGCTACACCCAAGGACGCCTCTCTTCCCTGGGGTGGGGCAGACTGGGCAGCCTCAGCTGGGAGATGAGCTTGGCGGGGTGTGGAATCCTGTGGGACTGGTGAGGCAGCAATCCTCCCCTGCCTGAGCTCTGCCCCACCCATACTTATGGTTATATTTTTCTCTCTCTCTCACCTTCTTTTTTTGCTTATAGTAATTTAGTAAGATCAGTATGACACTCTAAAGACACATAAAAGCGATGCCTTGCAATTCTGCTATCCTATACAGTGTTTGTTCACATACATATTTTAAAATATTCATTATATGAATAACATGATCGTTGCTTAGAAAGAAAAAAAAAACTCCGAAGTATATAAAGTAAAAAATAGTGGTCTCTTTTTCCCGCCAAGTCTCATATCCTAAGATAAATAGTACCGGCAGCTTGCTGTGTATCCTTTTAGACATTTTCTTTTTAGATAAGCAAACACATAAAAATACAGTTTTAATTATAGTATGCCAACCATTTGTAGCCTGTTTTTTCAGTCCATAATTTTAAAAACATTTTGTTCATGTTTCTCTGATGTCGTTTAAATCATTAGAAAATTTTCCCCGTGGCTGCCAAGACTTCCTAAAGCAACAGTTGTGTCTGAGTCTCTAGGCGTTGGGGGCATGTTTGAGATTCAGGGGGCCCAGGTCTCCCCCGCAACCCACCAGCTGGAGTGGGATGTGGGGGAGCCCAGGGCTGCCTTGGCCTCTGCAGTGGGCTTCCCACTGACCTCCACGTCCTTTGCAGCTGGTGACAGCCTGTGCCATGCAGGCCTTTCACAGCCTCTTCCATGCCAAGCCCAGTGCGCGCACCCTGCCGGCAGAGCTCAACGCCCAGATCGTCACAGTGAGACCTAACGGAGGGATGGGGAAGCGGGCATGGCTGTGCTGGGGGCAGCCCTGTTACTTGTCTGCAGAGCGAGGCTGGATAGGCCAGACTGGGCTGTCCAAGCATCGGAGGCGGGTAGACAGCCAGGAGACCATCCACCAAAGCCACATGAGTGTCCACAGGCGGGGCCCTGATCCTTGACCTTGTGGTGATTCACACAGTAACCCATTCAGCATTTTCTCAGGGTAGCTGGTACCTCAAACAGGGATCTCCAGGTGGATTTGGGGAAGGGAGCACAACCCTCCTCCCAACGCCCCCCAAATTGTTTGTGACAGTGTGTGTGTGTGCTCACATGCATTTTTCCAGAGAAGTATTCTCGTCTTTGTCAGGCTCACAAAGGGTCGTGTGACCCGTTATTCTCGACTGCTCCTAAAGACGGTTCTCCCCTAGAAGCTGAAGCAGAAGGGCTTCATGGATGGGGGAAAGGAAGGCCAAGGGGGCTGTGAGTTCTAGGGCCCCATGTGCAGGCTGTCGTGTAGTGATAGGAAGGGGTGTTGTCACTGGGCTGCTGCTGAAACACTTTGCTCAGTCACCTGCTTGTTCCTGGTCCCTCGCCTAGGCCTTGTACGACTACATTCCCAGCGAGAATGATTTACAGCCTCTGCTGGCCTGGCTGAAGGTCATGGAGAAAGCCCATATCAACCTGGTCAGGTAAGGTCATGGTAGAGTGCGGTCCTGCAGCCGCCAGCCAGGCTCCCCACTCTGCATTGCAGACAGGAGGGCCGTGAGCTAGAAGTTGGAGGGGGTTCAGCTTTTTCTGGGGGTGGCGGCGTTCTGTGTTGAGTGTGTGCAGACCAGCTCTTGAGTTCGTGAAGGCAGGCTGGAGCGATTACCAATCAGCTGTGAGGAGCAACAAGGCCGTCTGAGAGCATCTTCCCCGCTGAAGGGTGGAGGCCAAGGGCTGTTCTTGTCACCCCCAGCTATAGCCCTATGATTACTTTTCAGAGGGTATCATCTGCTTTCTGCAGCTCCACCCTACTTCCCACCTGGGTTAACAGTCCCCTTCTCTGGGATTCTCAGTCCTTCGAACCCAGTTTCTGTTTTGTGTCTCTGTCATAACACTTATTGGGCTTCCCAGGTGGTGCTAGTGGTAAAGAACTGGCCTGCCAATGCAGGAGACGTGAGTTTGATCCCTGGGTTGGAAAGATTCCCTGGAGGAGGGCATGGCAACCCACTCCAGTATTCTTGCCTGGAGAATTCCATGTACCTGGCCCATAAGGTTGCAAAGAGTTGAACATGACTAAAATGACTTAGCATGCACACAAAACACTCATTCTTATAGTAGGCACTGGATAGCTCCACTTATCCCAAATAAGATTGAGAATAAAACAGTGTCAGTTGCTGATTGCATTTTGCCTGGAGCCAGGGTCGAGGCCCCGACGGCTCGACCCATGTGTCATCCTCTGTCCTCTGAAGGCTTCTGGTTGGCCCTCAGAAGGCTGTGCTGGCTACTCTGCATCCATGTTTCATCTTGCTGATCTTACCACACCACAAGGAAGGTCTCAGCCCATTTCATAGGCCAGAAACTGAAGCATTGTGTATGAGCATGTCACGCAGCTGTGGGGAAGCAGTGCTGGGTCCACCAGGCTCATGTTCTTTTCCTGCACCAAACTGCTTTTTACCTGGAGGTGCCAGAAAGTGGCCGGATCATTTTGTTCTCCGCTTTCCAGGGTTTATCCTGCAGGAGGACTCCTGTAATTGTAGGATGTTTTTTTCCCATGTGTGCTAAGTTGCTTCAGTCATGTCCAACTCTTTGTGACCCTATGGCAGAAACACCTAGGAGCAACCTGGATGTGTCCCAGGGGGTACTGCTTAGGTGCGAACAGTGGAATACTAGGCAGCTGTTGGAAATAACTGAGGTAGATGGGTGCATGCTGATATCGGGAGATCTCCAAGATATACTGAGAAAAAGCAAGGTGTGTAATAGTTTGCATTCTTTTTTTTTTTTTTTTTTTTTAATAGTTTGCATTCTTGAGCCAAACTACCAGGGTGTGAATCTAGACCACCCCCACCCCACCCCCCCCACTAGCTGGGTGGCCTTGGACAAGTTATTTGAATTCTCTGTGCCTCAGTTTCCTCATCTCTGAAATGGGAATTATGATAGAGTTTAATCTCAGTTGTTGTTTTTATCTTTTACAAAGTTTAAGCGAATTAATGTTGTTACACCAGAACTTGGCATGTGATAATTGTTCCATAAGCGTTGGCAGTTATTGTTTTGTGTGGTGGTATAAGCATAAAATCTTCTGGAAGAGTATTTTGGACAAGTTATTTGAATTCTCTGTGCCTCAGTTTCCTCATCTCTGAAATGGGAATTATGATAGAGTTTAATCTCAGTTGTTGTTTTTATCTTTTACAAAGTTTAAGCGAATTAATGTTGTTACACCAGAACTTGGCATGTGATAATTGTTCCATAAGCGTTGGCAGTTATTGTTTTGTGTGGTGGTATAAGCATAAAATCTTCTGGAAGAGTATTTGAGAAACTTAGCCTTGATCTTCCCCAGGGAAGTGCATCTGAGCCAGTCTGGGAGACAGTGTGGGGAGGTAGGCGTGCTCTCGGTTTTGTGCCCCAGAGACCTGTGTGAGCCTTTTGCCTCGCGTAGCTGTTACCTGCCTGATGGCACTCTGTACAGTTGCCCACCGGAAGGGCCTTTTGGGGCCCCTTGGAGCTGTGGCTGCTGTCAGACCTGGGCCATCTGAGTCCCCTAGGCCTCGGGCCGGGCACCACCGAAGCCTTCCGTCTTGACAGGCTGCACCGGGATCTGGGGCTGGGCCACCTCCCTCGCTTTTTTGGAACTGCGACGACCTGCCTCCTCTCCCCCCACTTGCCAGTGGTGACGGCTGCCACCCAGTGCCTCCAGGTACCGCTGCCCCTAGCCCCAGCTTCGGTGAGGGGAGCAGAGAGTCAGGGGAGCTCCTGCTGGCCTGTCTCCCCAAGAGCTCGCTCACGGTGTCTGGCTGCATGCTGGGGAAGGGGTTCTAGTGGAGGCAGACTTCCTGGAAGCTTCAGGGAGCAGTCACTCGGGAAGGCGGCGCGGCACTGCGGGGCTGGCTGAGGCCCAAATGGCCGTGGCCTCTGTTTTGCAGGAGATCCTGAAAGGGTGTGTCGCTCCCCACATGGCCGACATTGGCTCCGTGACCTCCTCGGCCTCAGGCCCTTCCCAGTACATTGCCAAGATGTTCAGGTGAGAATGCAGCCTCTGCATTAGGAGGGAGGAAGGTGTGCCTGTTGAAAGCTCCTCTGATGACAGGCGTTCCTCTTGCCAGCATGGCGGGCCTTGCACACACCGCCAGAGCAGTGGCTGTCTTGTGTGTGCTGGTCACATTCCAGGCGCTGTTGTGTCATTGTGCTCGTGAGTGTGCGCTTGGGGGCCCATCTGCCACCTCTCAACACCTCAGGGTCCTCGTCAGGCTAACGGAGGTGCAGATAGATGAGGTCTTAAATGTAAAGTCTGCAGAGTAGTGCCCGCTGTGTAGGTAAGCACCAATAAATAGAAGCTAGTGGTGGTTCTGTGGTTCTAGGAGGTAGGTGCTGGCCCCGTTTACAGCTTGGGGAGGCTGAGCTGCTAAGTGGCAGCCTGACCGCAGAGTCCGCTCTTACGTGCTGGCTGCCCTCTGCACCACCGTGAGAGGGGCTGCTCACAGGTGTGGCCACCTCGCCCTCCCCGCCACCACGAGGAGCCTCGGAGCACCAAGGGGCCCGGATGCTGGTGTTGCCTCTGGGTCTGTCTGCGCAGCTCTGGGCTGTGCTTTGGAGTGAAGTTTCTGGAAGACCAAGTAGACCTGTTCTACCCCTCCCACCCCACCCCCCAACTCACCTCTTTCCCCACACTGACCCCTGTTAGCCATTCTTGCCTAAAGCCTCTGAAGCTCAGCCTTGAGAGGTGAACTGACCGTAGCGTGCACAGGCCAGAAAGGGCTAGCGCCCTGCCCACCCCCACTGCTGTGGCTTTCCTCCCTCTTGTCCAGACCACCTGTTCCTACCCCAGCTTCCTACCTCTGGTCAGACCGAGACAGCATGGGACAGTGACAGCATGGGCTTTGGAGGCCCAATGAAGGGCATTTAGTCTCTCTGAGCCTCAGTTTCCCCATCTGTTGTTGTTCGGTTGCTAAGTTGTATCCTACCCTTTGTGACCCCATGGACTGCAGCATGCCAGGCTTCCCTGTCCTTCACTATCTCCCGGAGTTTGCTCAAANCCCCAGCTTCCTACCTCTGGTCAGACCGAGACAGCATGGGACAGTGACAGCATGGGCTTTGGAGGCCCAATGAAGGGCATTTAGTCTCTCTGAGCCTCAGTTTCCCCATCTGTTGTTGTTCGGTTGCTAAGTTGTATCCTACCCTTTGTGACCCCATGGACTGCAGCATGCCAGGCTTCCCTGTCCTTCACTATCTCCCGGAGTTTGCTCAAACTCACGTTAGTGAGGCCATCCAACCATCTCATCCTCTGTCAACCCCTTCTCCTGCCCTCAATCTTTCCCAGCATCTGAGGATGGAACAAATAACCTCACAGCCTTTTCTGGAAGAGTGAAGGGTATATAAATGAGATTCCTAGCCCAGAGGGTACTTGATAGATACTAGTTCTCCCCGCTTGGCCTTCCCTGGAGCCCTGCTCTCACTGTGGTCAGCAGTTCCTGGTGGCAGCCATGGACATTCGTGACCCTGACTGCCCACTGCCTTGGCAGGGCGGTGGAGGAGGGCCTGACGTACAGATTCCACGCAGCCTGGAGCTCTGTGCTGCAGCTGCTGTGTGTCTTCTTCGAAGCCTGCGGGAGGCAGGCCCACCCTGTGATGAAGAAGGTGAGTGGGCCAGGGCAGGAGGTGGTGCTGGGCTGTTAGACCGTGGCCTCTTGGAGGGGCATGTGTCTCTGTTATGTCTGCACTTCATCCACACTCCCACCCCACCTTCACCCACGCCAAGGGCCCACAGCAGGAGCTCAGTACTGTGTCCCAGGAAGGTGACTGGGCCAGTGGGGAAGGAACGAGAAGAGGGACAGAACCACCCCCACCCCCTAATGCCTGCTTGCTAGTCTTGGCTGGAGGTGTTAGTTTCAAAACTCACAGGGAATTAGTATGATTCTTTCTCACCTCTATCTGTTATGTTTTAATTCTTCAAATTTCCTATAACAAGTGAGCATAGCATTTTAAGCAGCCTTAAGTCCCAGGGAGGTTACTAGGGCCCAGAAGAAACCATGTAAGGCTCAGGGATCACCCGGAGGTCCTCCTCAGCTCCAGGAGTAGGTGGGAGCCCAAGGACAGGCTGCAGACCCCTCTCCAGCAATGGAGGCTCCAGGCCTCGTGGGGCCCTCCTATCTCCCCCTGATGCTGGTGGGACGAAAGGAGCCACCTTGGGAGGGCGGGGGCTGCCTTGAGAGGCCTGGTGTGGGCGCTGCCAGATTAGGTTGGCAAATCAGACCCCTAGGAGAGGTCCCCAAGGAGTGAGGCTCGCAGCGGGGCTCTGGGGGCTTATGGAGGGCCAGAGGGTACAGCTCAGGGGGCAGCCACTCCACAGCACCTATTAATTTACTAATAGTCCGTGTGGCTCTGCGCTTCCCAGACTTTCCCATTTTTCTAGATAAACTGGAACTCTACGTTTGTGTGTAAAATCACCTGATTTTTACATGTTACTAACAAATACAGAATTTTTTACAAAATCCTGAGGCATTGAGGAGGGGTCAAGGACAGGTTGCTTTGGTCGTCGTCCTTGACCTCCGAGGGAGCGTAACCCAGGTTACGCTCCTGACCTCATCCTCTTGGAGCCTCTGGCCCAGACTCAGCCATGGTGCCTGCCCTGCATGCCCGTCTCACGCCTGGTCCCTTGACTCTGTGCTCTAGTGCCTCCAGTCGCTGTGTGACCTGCGCCTCTCCCCCCACTTCCCCCACACGGCAGCTCTGGACCGCGCGGTGGGGGCTGCGGTGGCCAGCATGGGTCCCGAGGTGGTTTTAGAGGCCGTGCCTTTGGAAATCGACGGCTTTGAGTAAGTGTGGCCCTGCCTGGCTGCCATACCAGCCCCAGGAGAGCCACATGGCCTGTTGTCCCTGGGAGAGTGTCCACGCCCTGGGGTGACAGCTCTGTGTGCAGCGCTGGTCCGTAGGAGAGGGCGGAACAGGGCCCGCGCTGCTGCTCGGCTCCAGGCCGCCTCACCTCTCTCTCACCGGGCATTCCCTCCCAGAGAGACTCTGGATTTCCCCCGGAGCTGGCTGCTGCCTGTCATCCGAGACCACGTCCGGGAAACGCGACTTGGTTTCTTTACCGCTTACTTCCTGCCTCTGGCCACCACCCTGAAGAGGAAAGGTACCGTGGGCCCACCGCAGTCCTGGAGGAGTCGGGAAGGGCGCCTGCTCCAGCACCGCAGCCTTAGGATGTGCGGCAGCCTCCCCGGGCCTGTGGGTGCCTGGCCAGTGCTAGAGCGCCGTCGTCAGTGGGGTCCGAGGCATGGCCAGGCTCCCCCGTTACAGGACCCTGCCCTGAGACAGGCAGATGGGCCTCTTCTCCCACCAAGGGAGACAAGTACACACCGATGTACACATGCAGAGCTATTCCCAGTACAAGTCCTGACAGCCCCCACGTCCCTCAGTGGGGCTCCAGTGAAGTCAGTCATGGTAAAGCCCCCCATGGGACACAGTGCTCACTATAAAGAAAGAAAGACCCGATGTGGGTGGACCTGTGTAGTCCATGGTGAGCTGAACAGATTATACTCAGATCTCAGTTCAGCCACTCCACAGTTTGGTGATGTCAGGCAGGTTTATCCTCCTCCCTTGGGTCTGCGCCTCATCTGTGAAGTGAGGACAGTAATCATGATGGTGTGAGGATTAAATGAATAGTCATGAAAGCGCACAGTACTCAGCCTGCCTTGTAGAAGTTATTCAACAAATGTTGCCAACTTTATTGTCGACTAAAACAAGGTTTCGGAACAGTATATGGATAGTACAGTCCTTCTATGTCTTTAAAAGTGTGCATGTGTTTGGAGAAATGTGACAAAACCAGAGGAGAGGAGGAAGGTGGGCGGGGAAAGAGTGTGGGCAGACGCCGCTTTCTATTTCACACGGGTCTTTTTAGTTTTTTCAAACAAACAGATGTTTGTTTATTTAATAAGTGTTTCATCTGTGGAGCGGAGGAATCACCCAAATTCCTTCCTCAGCAGTGGGCTTTTGGTTTGGGTAAAGATGAGGCCTGTTGGCCCAGAGTGTGCCCAGGGTCAGACTGTGTCCTGTGTCACTATAGCAATGGATCTGGCCCAGGCAGGCAGCACAGTGGAGTCCAAGATCTATGACACGCTACAGTGGCAGGTAAGGGGTCCGCTGGGGGACGTGGGGAGGACAGGTGGGCACAGACTTGCTGGGCTTCACCTTCCTCAGTCATCCCCTCCCTCTCCAGATCTGGACCCTCCTGCCTGGGTTTTGCACGAGGCCCACAGACGTGGCCGCCGCTTTCAAAGGGCTGGCACGGACTCTGGGCACGGCCATCAGCGAGCGCCCAGACCTGAGGGTCACCGTATGCCAGGCCCTGCGCACTCTCATCACCAAGGGCTGTGAGGCAGGTACGTGTGGGGTCAGGCCTGGCGGAAGGCAGCTGCTGTGGTGTGAGTCCCTGACCCTGTCCGGCCTGCTTGTTGCCTGAGCTATCACTCAGCCTTTGCAAGGGCCTGAGTGTCTGCTGGGGACCCGAGGAGTTGATGGGACACTGAAAACTGCCCCCTTTCTCTCGTTACTCTCAACATGCTGGCAGTTGTCCAGCCTTTATGTGGGGCTGGTCCCTCGCTGGCCCCATAGCCTGGGGTGGCCCCATTCTCTGTGCTCTGGCTTCAGCCTCTCCTGTCCCAGAGGCCCCAAGATCTCTGGTCCCATCACAGGTCCCCCAAAAGAATGGCCCTGGGCTGCAGCCCCAGTGGCCATTGAGGTGGGGTGGTCATGTTCTGCCCCTTTTGTGCAAACTTTGATCTTCCTGCCAGAGGCTGATCGTGCCGAAGTGAGCCGCTTTGCCAAGAACTTTCTGCCCATCCTATTCAACCTGTACGGGCAGCCTGCTGCAGCCGGAGATACCCCAGCTCCTCGGCGGGCTGTGCTGGAAACCATCAAAACTTACCTCACCATTACTGAGCCTCAGGTGAGCTGGTGAAGGAGGGGGAGGAACGGTCTCCAGTAGGTGAGGGTTGGTTGGGGGTGTTGGAGAGGTCGAGACTCCACCCACCATGGCTCACTTGCACCTCTGCCCCAAGAAGAACAGGGACCGATGTCAGCAGCACACTGGGCTTGGGGCCCTAAATAGGGAGGAGAGGAGGAGAAAGACTCGAGGGGGTAGTCCTGTGACCTGCTATCGTTTTGTATTTTCTCTTTTGTGTATGTGTGTTTTGTATTTTTTCTTGAACAACCATCTCCTTATCCCTTTGGGCTGTCAGCTGGTGAATGGTTTCCTGGAAAAAGCCAGTGAGAAGGTGCTGGACCCCGCTAGCTCTGACTTCACCAGGTGAGTACTCCACTTGAGCTGGGGCAACCCAGGGAACTAGAGGATGTGCTAGCAGAAGCCCTGTGTTTCTCTCTGGAATTATTTACGAATGTCTTGAGGTACTGAATGACCCAGCTCCTCCATGAGGCCTGACCGGCTCCTCCTTCCCAGAGTGGCATTGTAGTCTGCTAGGGATGGGCCAGGACCCTGGAGACGTGCTGCACAGGTTCAAATCCCAGCTTTGCCACTTACGAGCTGTGACCTTGGACAAGTTATTTATCTACTCTGAGCTCTCATCTGTAAAATGGGCATAATGATAATACTTGCAAGAGAGTTGCTATGAGGATTGAAGGTGTTGACACATGTCAAGGGTCAGGAACAGTAGCTGGTATCTTATGAGTGCTGAATTAGCTACAGGCAGTGGTTATTCATGGGCTCCTTCGAGGCCTCTTGTTCTCCTCCCCCTGACCTTTCCCACCTCCTCTGTCCCCAGTAGACATGAGGACACAGATAGTCCACGCCCTTCCCCAGCCTCCGCTAAGCCCCTCCGTGGTCTCTTGTCCCCGAGCAGGTTGTCTGTCCTGGACCTGGTTGTGGCCTTAGCTCCCCATGCTGACGAAGCCGCCATCAGCAAGCTCTACTCCACCATCCGGCCCTACCTAGAGGTGAGCCATGGAGGCCGGGAGCCCCACATGACCACTCCTGGGGCAAGTAGGGGCTCCTTACTGTGTGTGTGTTAGGGGGATGTCTCTATCTCTACACCTTGCTTCCGCCCAAGACTGGGTCTTCATCTGCTTTCTTGTGGCATGGCTGCCCTCTGTACCTATCTAGTCCTGGCCTCTTGTCACGTGGATGCCATGTTGAGGCCTCAGCTGCTCGAAGATGCCTCTTGCAGAGCTGAAACCTAACTCACTCACTGGGCCCATCCCCGCCTGCCCTGACCTTCACCCCACCCAACCTCATCCCCTTGCTGCCACTAGGGCCTCATTAGGCAGCTTTAAGAGTTCCAGACACAGCAGCCCTTGTGGGCCTTAGCCCGTCCCCTGCCTGCTACGGCTAACCACCAGGCAAGAGTCAGGCCAGCGTGACCTCCTGGAAACTATCCCCACCACAACGTGTAATAAGCAGTTACCCAGCAGCGTGAGCAGTGCCCTGGGTGGAACATGCAGGCGGGCACACAAGTCCAGGGCAGGGTCACCCAACCTCCAGAGAGGTGGCCCTGGAAGAGCAGAAGGGAGGGAGGGGGGCTTCACTCCTCTCAGCATCCCCTGCCTGGCCCAGAGTCAACCTCTCACCATCCATGGTCTCCCTGCCCTCTAGTCGAGTGTCGCAAACTCCAGAGGGCGGGCTTCGCTGGGTCCCCTCCAGGGCTGGTCACAGCTCATGTGGCTGCTCTGTGGATATTCCTGGCCTGAGTGACAGTTGAGGTGGGTGGATGGATGGGTAGGCCTCCCCAGCCTCCTTTCTCACCCTTCCATCATACCCCTTCCCAGAGCAAGGCCCACGGGATACAGAAGAAGGCCTACCGTGTGCTGGAGGAGGTGTGTGCCAGCCCCCAGGGCCCCGGGGCCCGCTTCGTGCAGAGCCACCTAGATGACCTGAAGAAGACCCTGCTGGACTCGCTGCGGAGCACCTCCTCGCCCGCCAAGAGGGTGCGGACTCCAGGGGCCCCACCCCGCCCGAGCGTGGACTGGCGACACCGGCAGAGGACCTGCCTGGAGGCGCTTTAGGGGGCTTCCGGGGCGAAGGTGGCACGGAGGGTCCTGACTGCTGTCGTCCTGTCCCGCAGCCCCGTCTGAAGTGCCTCATACATATTGTGAAGAAGCTCTCGGCCGAGCACGAAGAATTCATCAGTGCCCTTGTCCCAGAGGTGCGGGGTTTGGGGGTGGGGAGATGGGGCGCATGTGTGAATGTGGCCCCTGAAGGTCTACCGGGATCTGGGAGCACGCTTTGGGAGTAGGGGTGGCCGGGGAGCGTGAGCACCCTTACCTGGCCCCCCTGCCCCAGGCTGCCAGCCCATGTTAACGGGGCTGTCCCGGCAGGTGATCCTCTGTACCAAGGAGGTCTCGGTGGGAGCTCGGAAGAATGCTTTCGCGCTGCTGGTAGAGATGGGCCACGCTTTCCTTCGGTTTGGCCCAAACCAGGAAGGTGAGGCCTGGGTGACCTGGGGCTGGGATGGATGCTCTGCCCCCAGCTCGGGGAGGAGGCACCCCTCAGCCACTAATCAGAGAGCTGAGGTAGTGTGAGCTGTCTGGCCCTGGCCCCGGGCAGGCTGCTCCTCTCTGGCCGGAGTTCCCCCTTCCTGGTGGGCCCACGATGCAGCGCACGCAGGGGGCTCTGCCCCGGGCAACTCCTCCTGCTCTCTGCCCCCAGAGGCCCTGCAGCGTTACCTCGTCCTCATTTACCCCGGACTCGTGGGCGCAGTGACCATGGTCAGCTGCAGCATCCTGGCCCTGACCCACCTCCTCTTCGAGTTTAAAGGTAAACGCTATTTCCTTGAAGGCCTGGTAAGCCCTCGGGGTTGGACAATGCCCAGGAGGTCAGGACAGGGTGGCTACCAGAATGAAGAGTGGTCCTGGGAGGGAGGATGAAGAGCGGGACCTGAGCCCAACTGCCTCCCAGCTTCTCTGCTGCCTAGCTCGGCCTTCCTCCTTCCGCAGCTGGCAGAGTCCCCGAGAGTAGGGCTGGGGGGAGGCTAGATCCCTTGCCCAGATCTTAGTTAAGGTTCTGCTTCATATCAACCACTGCTTCTTATCAATCCTGAACAAACTCAGGATCCTCCTGGAACCTTACTCTCTTATCCCTAAAACAGGGGAAAAGCATAGCACCTGCTCACAGGGTGGCTGCGGGACTAGAGGAGATACTCGTGGAAAGGGTCTAGTCCTTGGCCAGGCACACAGAAGCCCCTCAGTCAACTCCCACTCCTCTGGCCCAGCTGGGGCCTGGGGCCTGGGGCCTGGGGCCTGGGGCCTGGGCGGGGCTCCCGGTGCCCCTGACGTGGCCCTCTGGCCGCCACAGCTCTGATGGGCACCAGCGCGGCGGAGCAGCTGCTGGAGAACGTGTGCCTGCTCCTGGCCTCGCGCACCCGCGACGTGGTGAAGTCGGCGCTGGGCTTCATCAAGGTGGCAGTGGTCGTCATGGACGTGGTGCACCTGGCCAAGCATGTGCAGCTGGTGGTGAGTGTCCCCTTCCCCTCGGCCGGTGGCAGCATGGCCCGAGAGCTGCCAGCAGAGACCCGGCAGGGCCTTGAGGTCAGGCGGCTTCAAACGCTTTTTCAGCCACATGCTATCTTGTGCAGCAGAAGGTCGTGCCGGAGCCCTGGAGGGGCTGGTGGTGGAGGTGAAGGGGCACAGCGCCCAGGCCCCCTCTTGTCATCCCCCCGCGGCCCTTCCGCAGCAGCAGGGGCTCTGCAGGGCAGGGCCAAAGGGTAGGGCCACCCCTTGTCTTATAGATGGCCAACCAAGGCCAGATTTCCCCTGTCCACAGCACAGGTGAGGGTAGTCCTGGAACAGAGCTGCAGCCCACGCTTGCCCTGGGCAGCCCCCAACGCTCCCTTTGCATTTTCCCTCTTCATTGTGGTCTTCGGGGTTTGAGAAGACTCCTTTGGATGCCCCTGCTGGTTTCAGGTCCCTGAAGAACCCTGGTGCCAGGTCCCTGGCCCCTTCCTGCTGGGCACGAGCAGTGCAGCAAGCTGGGACTGTCTTCTGAGCCCACCATCCACTGCGCCCACCACCTCACTTTCCCACTTGCAGCTGGGTTGAGTCGCATCAGGGCTCCTGATTGCCTTTGCATCTGGCCTTGGGTTGGGTCAAGGCAAGAAGGGGCAGATGAGAGGTGGGACAGCCTACCCCCCCACCCCCCCGCTAAAGCCTGCCACCTAACTGGGGCCATGGATGGGCAGAATGGCTAGGCGGTGACTTGTCCCCAAGGGATGGGGGTCAGTACAAGCCTTCAGAGGAGCCCCACAGAGGGACACCGCAGATGACACCCGCTGGCCACACGGTTCTCAGTCCAGGCCTCATGAAGGCTGGAGAGAGATCCAGTCAGAGATTAAAACAGGGAAGCAGACAGGACGCGTGGAACCAGGGGAACCCCATGGGGTGCAGGGCAGACAGGGCAAGGTGCCTCCTCCCCTCAAGCCTGCACTCTGTCCTGCAGATGGGCGCCATTGGAAAGCTCTCGGACGACATGCGGCGCCACTTCCGCATGAAGCTTCGGAACCTGTTCACCAAGTTCATCCGCAAGTTCGGGTCTGTGCCCTGACTGGGAGGGAGCAGGGGAGGAGTGGAGGGGCTTGCGTCCCACCAGGACCACTGCGAAGAAGGCCCCAGGCCGGGGCACTGGAAGGGCTCCGGTTGGACCCCTCACTCTGGAACACACTGTCTGTCCCCGGCACCTCACTGCTCACCTGTGCGCCCCCCTCACCCCCCAGGTTTGAGCTGGTGAAGAAGCTGCTGCCGGAGGAGTACCACAAAGTCCTGGTAAACATCCGGAAAGCGGAGTCCCGGGCCAAGAAACACCGGGCCCTCCACCAAGCCGCCGTGGAAGAGGAAGAGGAGGAGGAGGAGGAACCCGTCCAGGGCAAGGGCGACAGGTGAGCCCCATGGCCTGGGGACCTGGTCTCCCCCGCCTGAAGCCTGCCCAGGCCATGCCCAGCCACCCTGCCTCTCCCGGAGCTCCCTGACTTGGGGCCTCTCTGCCCTTAGCATCGAGGAGATCTTGGCCGACTCAGAGGATGAGGAGGACGAGGAGGAGGAGCGCAGTCGGGGCAAGGAGCAGCGGAGACTGGCGCGCCAGAGGAGCCGGGCGTGGCTGAAGGAGGGGGGCGGGGACGAGCCCCTCAACTTCCTGGACCCCAAGGTGGCCCAGCGAGTCCTGGGTGAGCAAGAAACGGCTGGCCCATGGGCACAGAGGACAGACTTGCCTCGGGCCAAGTTTGCAAGTAGGGTGGCCTCTAGGGAGGCCAGCAGGCACTCTCGCTCTCACATACACACATGGTTGTGCTGCGGGTTCCCATCCAGGGTGCAGACCTGGGCCTGGAGGGTTATGATGAGGGTGTGAGCAGGAAAGGACTGGCCTGCCACCTCCTCACCGCCTGACTCTGCCCCACCAGCCACGCAGCCTGGGCCAGGCCGCGGCAAGAAGAAGGACCATGGCTTCAAGATGAGCGCCGACGGCCGGCTGATCATCCGAGAGGAGGAGGATGCCAACACCAAGAGGGAGGAAGAGGAGGGCGCCAGAGGTGGGGCCACCTGCCCCCGCGGGAGGGGCCAAGGCTGCATGCGTTTGCTTATGCAGCCATGCACTCATCTGGTCACGCAGTCAGTGACCATCTTTGGGGAAGCATAGGTGAAAGCAGATACAAGGAGCTTATATCTCAGGCAACTTTTTTTTTGAGTTTCTCAAACTTTGCTGACCACATTAAGAAATCTTTTTATGTTGTAACTCAGCTACTTATTCAATACTTCCATAATTCAAACAAAACTTTCAAAAGGCAGTACTTCCTCTTACCCTGTGTCATACACTCTCTTGATCTCTCTTCTGTTCTATTTGCTTCTCCTCCTCCTTAAAAAAAATTTTTTTTTTTTAAAATTCCAAGTGTAAACTTGGCTGAGGTCTGTAAGCTCATTTAGAGCTTGAAGAGAGCCAGCCCCTCCCGACTTCCCAAGCCGCTGTCTCCTGTTGTCCAGGGGCTGCTCAGGGGTAACCTCTGAGTCCTGTTCCATCTTTCCTGTTCCCTCTCTGCACACATATCTCTCCGTGTCGTGTAAGATCACAAAAGCCGAGGTCTTCTAAAATGTGCGTCTTCCTCTTTATTTTGGTTCTCACCGCCGGCACTGCAGCCTCTCAGCTAGCACGGCCACTGCTGCCCAGGCGGCTGGACCAGCCAGCTCTGGGACGGTGGGCAGTCCCGTAACCTCTCTGTGCCTTGGTTTCCTCGCCCCACAGTGAGTGTAACACCAGCACCGACCTCAGAGGGTGGTTGTAAAGATGAAATGGTAGACTTGCTGGGGGTGGGGGTGGTGACACTAATTCCTGCTCTGGCCTCTCACTGCCCCCTTCTCATCTCTGTATCTCATCTCCTTGCTCCCTTCTTGCATGGAATCCTGACTCTGAGTGTGCCCCGCCCCGGCCCCGCCCCCTGCCATCTTCCCAGACCCTCTCCAGTCTAAGATCCAGTGCAAGCCCTTCCTGTGGCCTTTCCACAGTCCCTCAGCCTTAGCTGTGTTCCCTCAGAACTCCCCACAAGCCCAGGGACCACCCAGGTTCCGTACTTGATCACACGCTTCCTGTGGCATTGGGTCCACTTCACTTTGTCTTTCATCCAGCCGATCAGTCTCAAAGTTCTGTCGCTTATGTTTTTCTTTTTTTCCTTCCTGGCTGCACCACGTGGCATGCAGGATCTGAGTTCCCCAACCAGAGATGGAACCCCTGCCCATTGTGGTGGAAGCAGGCGTTCTAACCGCTGGACCACCAGGGAGTTGCCTGTCTAACCATTTTCTAAGTGTACCGTTCACTCACATTGTTGTACAGCCCATCTCCAGAACTCTTCATCTGGCAAAACTGAAACACTTGTTCACATGAAATAGCAACTCCCCGCTTCCCCCTCCCCAGCCCCTGACAGCCAACATTGTGGTTTTTGTCTGTATTAATATGAATTTGAATATGAGCTGTGGTACCTCATATAAGGGGAGTCATTCAATGTTTGTGCTTTCGTGACTGGCTTATTTCACTTCGCATAATGTGCTCAAGATTTGTCCACATCATAGCTTGTGTCAGAATTTCCTTCCTTTTTAAGTCTGACCTTGTTCTGTCACGCTTCCCTGGTGGCTCAAACAGTAAAGCGTCTGTCTACAATGCAGGAGACCCAGGTGCAATCCTTGGGTCAGGAAGATCCCCTGGAGAAGGAATGGCACCCCACTCCAGTACGCCTGCCTGGAAAATCCCATGGACAGAGGAGCCTGGTAGGCTGCAGTCCATGGGTTCGCAAAGAGTCGGACTCGACCGAGCGACTTCCCTTTCCTTTCCCTTGCTTTCCCGTTCTGTTGTACATCTAGACCGCACGTTGTTTGTTCATCATCCAATAGTGGACATGAGCAATGCTTCCACTTTCTGACTATTGTAAATAGTGCTGCTGTGATCAGAAATGTGCAAATAGCCCTTCAGGGTCCCGCTTCCAATTCTCTTGGGTACATGCCCAGAAACGGGTCATGTGGTTTCTGTCTTTAATTTTTGAGGAACTGCCATACTGTTCTCCTCAACAACTATAGGTTTCACACTCCTGCCAACAGTGCACAAGGCTTTCAATTTCTTCACATCCTCACCAACACTTGCTGTTCTGTATTTTGTTGATAGTATACATCCTCGAGTGTTTGAAGTGGTAGCTCATGGTAGTTTTGATTTGTACTTCCTTAATGATTAATGATGTTTAGCATCTTTTCATGTTTTATTGTCCATTTATCTTTTAGGAGAAATGTCTACTCGAGTCCTTTGCCCATTTTTGAATTGGGTTGTTTGTTTCTTATCGAGTTATAAGAAGTTCTTTCTCTAGCGTGGAGTTCAGTTCAGTTCAGTAGCTAGGTCGTGTCCAACTTTTTGCGACCTCATGAACTGCAGCATGCCAGGCCTCCCTGTCCATCACCAACTCCCAGAGTTTACCCAGACTCATGTCCATTAAGTCAGTGATGCCATCTAACCATCTCATCCTCTGTCATCCCCTTCTCCTCCTGCCTTCAATCTTTCCTAACATCAGGGTCTTTTCAAATGAGTCAGCTCTTCACATCAGGTGGCCAAAATATTGGAGTTTCAGCTTCAACATCAGTCCTTCCAATGAACACCCAGGACCGATCTCCTTTAGGATGGACTGGTTGGATCTCCTTGCAGTCCAAGGGACTCTCGAGAGTCTTCTCCAACACCACAGTTCAAAAGCATCAATTCTTCAGCGCTCAGCCTTCTTCACAGTCCAACTCTCACATCCATACATGACTACTGGAAAAACCATAGCTTTGACTAGATAGACCTTTATTGACAAAGTAATGTCTCTGCTTTTTAATATGCTGTCTAGGTTGGTCATAACTTTCCTGCCAAGGAGTGTCTTTTAATTTCATGGCTGCAATCACCATCTGCAGTGATTTTAGAACCCAAAAATATAGTCAGCCACTGTTTTCACGGTTTCCCCATCTATTTCCCATGAAGTGATGGGACTGGATGCCATGATCCTCATTTTCTGAATGTTGAACTTTAAGCCAACTTTTTCACTCTCCTCTTTCACTTTCATCAAGAGGCTCTTTAGTTCTTCACTTTCTGCCTAAGGGTGGTGTCATCTGCATATCTGAGGTTATTGATATTTCTTCCAGCACTCTTGACTCCAGCTTGTGCTTCTTCCAGCTCAGTGTTTCTCACGATGTACTCTGCATATAAGTTAAATAAGCAGGGTGACAATATACAGCCATGACATACTCTTTTTCCTATTTGGAACCAGTCGGTTGTTCCATGTCCAGTTCTAACTGTTGCTTCCTGACCTGCATACAGATTTCTCAAGAGGCAGGTCAGGTGGTCTGGTATTCCCATTTCTTTGAGATTTTTCCACAGTTTACTGTGATTCACACAGTCAAAGGCTTTGACGTAGTCAATAAAGCAGAAATAGATGTTTTTCTGGAACTCTCTTGCTTTTTCGATGATCCAGCAGATGTTGGCAATTTGGTCTCTGGTTCCTCTGCCTTTTCTAAAACCAGCTTGAACATCTGGAATTTAACGGTTCACGTACTGCTGAAGCCTGGCTTGGAGAATTGTGAGCATTACTTTACTAGCGTGTGAGATGAGTCCAATTGTGCAGTAATTTGAGCATTCTTTGGCATTGCCTTTCTTTGGGATTGGAATGAAAACTGACCTTTTCCAGTCCTGTGGCCACTGCTGCGTTTTCCAAATTTGCTGATATGTTGAGTGCAGCACTTTCACAGCATCATGTTTTAGGATTTGAAATAGTTCAGCTGGAATTCCATCACCTCCACTAGCTTTGTTCATAGTGATGCTTTTCTAAGGCCCACTTGACTTCACATTCCAAGATGTCTGGCCCTAGGTGAGTGATCACACCAGTGTGATTATCTGGGTCGTGAAGATCTTTTTTGTACAGTTCTGTGTATTCTTGCCACCTCTTCTTAAGCTACCTCTGCTTCTGTTAGGTCCATACCATTTCTGTCCTTTATTGAGCCCATCTTTGCATGAAATGTTCCCTTGGTATCTCTCATTTTCTTGAAGAAACCTCTAGTCTTTCCTATTCTATTGTTTTCTTCTATTTCTTTGCATTGATTGCTGAGGAAGGCTTTCTTATCTCTCTTTGCTAATGGGTATATTTTTCCTTTTCTCCTTTGCTTTTTGCTTCTCTTCTTTTCATAATCTTTTACTGTCGTGGAGAGTAACCGTTTATCAGATGTATGATTTGTAAATACTTTCGTATCCTCCAGGCTGCCTTTTCATCCTGGGACCTTCATCTTTGACACACACAGGTTTAACATTTTTAATGGAGTTTAATTTATTTATCTCTATTTTTGTTGCCTGTGCTTTTTGTTGGTTCACGCTTCTTTATGTCCCCACACGTGGGAAGGGGAAAGATTCTCAAGTAGGGGAACTGGCAGTCTTCCTCGCAAAGTGGAGGGTACACAGGAGTGCCCGGCTCCCCAGGAAACTGGCATTTTCTTAGAGTATCCAAAACAAAAGCTGTATTTACTTTAGAAGCTGGGTCACCACTTCGTAGAGGGGCTCTTGTCCAGGGGGCCAGGATGGGAAGGAGGAAGGAGCAGGAGTCAGGATCTTGTCCTCTTGTGGGCTTGGGGAAGAATGAGTAGGGAGGTCCCTGCGTGATCACAGACCTCTCTCTTTTTGGCTCCAGGGGAGGATGAGGAGATGGCTGACCTCATGGAAGACATAGGTGTCAAGAGTGTGAGTAGTAATTCCTGCTGCTAGAGGGCCAGGGCCCTAAGACCTAAGCCTTGGGCCTCATAGCTTCTCGCCATCTCCCTGCTCCACAGAGTCACCCGCCCTGCTTCCTGACCTCTCAGTGGAGCCTTGGGGGTGCGCACAGTAGGCAGTCTGGAGTGTGCGATGTCACAGCCAACCCCTTTGCAGGGCATGGTGGGGGCTTGGGTCCCCCGAAGCACCCAGTGCTTCCTTCGGTGTTGGCTGTGCTGTCCAGCCGAAGGAAGAGAGACGGTCCCTTGTCTCTCCGCTGAGGGCATATACTGTGCAGGCAGCAGGGGCAGTAGCCGGCCTCCATGCTGCCACGGGCCGGCTCCATGTGGGGTCAGGTACCTACCACTGGGGAGTGCCGAGAGCCCCACGTGTCGCCTCACTGGTCCTCCAAGGAGGTGGGGACTCTATCATTCCTGTTTCCAGAGGGGGCTACAGTAGGGAAGCAGCCTGCCCAGGGTCACAGGGGCTGTTGAAAGTGTAACCCCACGTCTGCGCTGCCTGGCTGTGTGACCTTGCCTGGTTGCTTGCCCTCTCTGAGCCTCAGTGTCCACATCTGTAAGGGGGGGGTCGAGTGCTTGGCAGGGAACCTTTTCTGCTAATGCAGGTTATGACTGCTTCTACTGCTGCCATTAGCGAGTATGATCACGTCCCCTTGTTCATGAACTTTGCTTGTTGCTTCTTTATAGAAAAAGCACCAGAAGCTTAAGCAGAAAGAGGCTGACGACGAGGAGCTGGAGATGCCCCCTCAGTACCAGGGTGAGGCTTCCTCTCTTCTCTGTTGGAGCAGGTACCCTGTCACCTGCACGAGGCTGTGTGTGTTGCAGGCAGAGCCAAGAGATTGCAAGGCCTGGTTGCACTCAGGTGACACCAGCAAAGTTTGCCTGATACGTCACCTAAGACTGGGCTGAGGACCAGGAGGCCTGGGGGTTAGGAGATCTGTGTACAGAACCCCCAGCCCTTCTGGGAAGCCCCTAAGCCTCATCTCTTCCCCACCCACCCAAGATTTTCTGAGACTTACAGTCCACCCTTCTGGGGGGTGTCTCTTGAATGGCCTTGAGTCAGGCCAGATTAATCCTGTGCTGAGGGTGGCAGTTGAGAGGCCTGCCCAGGGAGTCGCTCTGTACAGTTGCTCCTGAGCTCCTGGAGTAGGTACTAGAGGAACCAAGGTGGCTGCCCAAAGCCAGGGGAGGTCTCACCTCTGCCTCCTTCCCCCCAGGCAGCCCCTGCAGGATCCCTGCTGCCAGGCCCTTGCTCTGCATCTGGAGGCCTAGGGGCTCGTGTAGGAGGCCCCCGATCCCGGTAGCAAGTGTTTGCTCACAGCCCCATGGCATCAACCAGCAGGAGAATGCCGTGGCTCCTTCCACTTCTTGGCCCCACAGGCCACGTCCCAGCTCACCGCCTCTGCTCTAAGAAGGTGTGGTGCAAGAGCAGCAGTAGCATTCAGCGCAGCAGGAGTCCGGGTTCAGGACTGCTCGCCCAGCTGCTCTCAGCTGTGTGACCTTGGCCTGGTCACGCTGCCTCTCTGAGCTTCTGGCTTCTTACCTGTAAAGGAGGATCATCTGGGTCATCTCAGAGAGCTGTCCTCAGTCAGCACTCTGGGATTCCATCCGTGACTGTGGAAGCCCAGACTGGAAATGACACTGACCTTGGAAGCACTTCAGTCCTGAAGCCTCAGTTTTCATGTCTGTACAATGGGATGAGAGCTGCCTCTCTATCTCACGGTGTTGATGTGAAGCTGAACTGAGATCCAGCCTTAGCGCCTCATTTTACAGATAAGCCTGAGAGGCTCCAGGGAGTTAAGAGTCTTGCCTGGAGTTGGAGCCCAGTCTGCCTGACTTAAAAGCCTGTGATCTTTCTTCTAGAACAAATGGAGAAGGCCCAGTTTGGAGAGTATGCGCTAATTTATGTTAGTCAAGAATGTATATATTTCCCAGAGGTCACTGGTAGGGTTATGTGGGTTCGAATCAGTCTGAGGAGCCCAGTGGTCTGATTGTCAAGTCACTGGACAGTCCTTTCTCGAGGACGGTCTCCGTCCTCTGCTGTTAGGGGACAGCCATCCGGTCCTGGCTGTGACTCGTCTCACCAGCAGCGTTCTGAGAAGGTGCCTGTCGCCTTCTCCCAGGAGGAGGTGCCCTGGCCTTGCCTGACTCCTCTGTGTTCCCCCTTTAGCGGGAGGCTCTGGCATCCATCGCCCTGTGGCCAAGAAGACTATCCCCGGGGCTGAGTACAAGGCAAAGGTAAGAGCTGAGGGCAGGGGAGGGCTCCCCTGCTAGGGGCTCGGGGGACGAATGCCCATCGCCACCCCAAGAGGCAGCTTTTGTGGAGCTGGCGGGAGGCCACACCGAGGGGCACACAGAGGTCTTGTGGTCCAGGCCTTTGCTGGGTGGCCATCTCGGGGTGCAGGAGCTCTTGGGCACCACCTGAGATAGAGAGTGACGGGAAGGGAGGACACGGTCTGTCACATCAGGGGCAAGGGTGGAAAGGGAAACCCACACTCCCGATTGACTCTGTTTCTCTGGGTGAGCAGAAAGCAAAGGGTGATGTGAAGAAGAAGGGTCGGCTCGACCCCTACGCCTACATCCCCCTCAACAGAACCAAGCTCAACCGCAGGTACGGTGTGTGCAGGCTGGGGTGGCACGTGCTCATTACACTGTCCACTCAATTGCTCAAGTCTCTTCCAGTTTTCTATTTTTACTTGTTCACATGCACCTTCAAGTATTATTGACTTGAACTGCTCTATTAAACACAAAGGGCATGGTCTGTGCTGATCACATGCTGCCCACCTCCTGGCCGCGCCCCTTCTCCCTGTTCAAGCTGGTGTCAGGGTCGGGGGGTATCTTTTGAAATTAGGGAGGGGGGACTCTGGTCTCAGGGAGACGTGACCCTCCTATTCCTCGTTCTTGCAGGAAGAAGATGAAGCTACAGGGACAGTTCAAGGGCCTGGTGAGAGCTGCTCAGCGGGGCTCCCACGTAGGAAACAAGCTCCGCAGGAAGGATCGTCGGCCCTGAGCCCCAGGGCCCCCTCCTCCCCAGGCTGCTCAGTGGTCCAGCCTGAGGCCCCTTTCAGCCCCCAGGCTGCCTTGACACCAGCTCCAGATGCTCCCGTCAGCAGTGGAGCCTGGACTCAGAGTGACTTGTTGGAACCAGGCTTGGGTCCCAGAGGTGCCCTGGATTTTGGAAGCTCCAAATGAGACTCTGTCTTCCTTCAGAGATGCCTCTGGGGTCTGGAGATGGGAATGTGGCTTTGTCACCTCCGAGTGGCTAGTGGGGCATCATGCTTTCCATCAGAGTGTTTGCAAACAACAGAGTAGATAGATGGTCTTTCTTTCCTCCACCTGCTTGTCGCCCCATGGCACTCAGCCTGGCTACAGTTCTGAGCGTGTGAGGTTTGCTGTGACCAGACATAGAATAAAGATGCAGCACCATGTGTTGTCCCTAGAAACGCCGTGTTTTATCTCCTGCTCCCTCAGGTATAAGAACAGCGCCTAGTCATTGGCACCAGTGGCTTGACTGCTTCCGTACCAGTTTTGGTACCCAGTCTGGGGCATGCATGATAGCCCTGGGTCAGGCTTTGGATCTTGACCCTCCTGTTTGAGAGGTCTTCCCAACTTCCAACTAACGTCCCAGTTAGAAGGTGACATTTGGAGCGTCCAGAGTGGCAGTGAATGCTCTGAACTTGGCCTGCAGAACCGTGGTCGAGCACCAAGGACTCAGACCAAAGGGGAGTTGCACTGGCTGCCCCAGGGTGCAGGCTGCTGCCAGCAGCTTTGTTCATTGATTCAGCAGGGTGTTTACTGAGCCCTTCTGTGTGCCAAGCACAGCCTGATCACCTACCTTCCTCATCCTCACATTCTTTTTCCCCAGACAAATGGATCAAGCTGTAGTATGAAGAGCAATGTGTTTCCCACTGTCCAGCTTTGGTTGGTCTGGAGCAGAGAAGGAAGTGGTGCAGGGCTCCCATTGCTCCTAAGATCATCTATCCTGTCAGCCCAGGGTACTCCTTGTGCTTTCCCAGTAGGAATTGAGATGCAAAGAACCACACGCTCTTTCCCACCCCCAGGTATAAGGAACTGTGCTTGTCCCCTGGCATTGGATTGACAACTCAAAATCTCCACATTGGAAATGGCTCCCAGGAGACCCTGTGCACCCTCTCATCCTCTCAGGGAACTCATGTCAACTTGATCCATTGCCCCCAAATTAGGGCATTTCTTCTGCTGATTTGGGGCTAGGAAGCTGAGAGGAATCACACGCTGCCCAGAGGTGGCGCTGTTGACATGTCTTGTTCACAGAAAGTCTGGAATTGGGGAGCAAGGAAGAAAGGTCAAAAGAGGTGGCTATTAGGTTTGCAAAGGTGTTCTAACCGTGACACCCTTTGTTACACTTCTGAACACAAGGTCGGTCAAATTAAGCCGGCCCAGCCCTTTTCTGTTTCCATTCTCAGGAATGCAAGCACATGCAGTAGAAAGCGTCACGTGAAATAAGTATGAGTAGGATTGCCCAACTGCCCGGGATTGATGTCTTAAAATTTGAAGCAACTTATAGTGTATTTTCCTAGGAGCTTTGTTTCTTTCAAAAGTGGAAAGAATGGGTGACCTAGAAAGGTAGATGTTAGTGATGTTAAACTCCATATCCTTTGGGAAGTAGGCTTCAAATGCAAATTATCTTGATGCAGAGGCAAGAATTAATCTTCCTTCAGAAACTTCAGGTGCTTGAAACATCTGTTAGGAAAGGCAGTGCTGCTTTTCTTTGTCTACGGGGAGAAGGAGAATTGGGCGTATTCATCAATGCAAGGCTCATTTGATTCCAGGGCAACTGGAACAGTGGAGGCTCTCCCCCCAAAACTCAGCTTTACTACATTAATTTTGTTCTGCTTTTGGCAGTGTCAGAATCTGAGACTTTGGGCTTTATTTTCTGGGGTCCATCCTCAGAAATGGCAGACAACTCTGACTTCAGACTATACTACAAAGCTTCAGTAATTAAGACAGTATGGTACTGGCACAAAAACAGAAATACAGACCAATGGAACAGGATAGAAAGCCCAGAGATAAACCCAACACCTGTGGTCACCATGTCTTTGGCAAGGGAGGCAAGAATGCACAGTGGAGAAAAGACAGCTTCTCCAATAAGTGGTGCTGGAAAACCTGGACAGCTACGTGTAAGAGAATGAACTTAGGACATTCCCTAACACCATAAGCAAAAATAAAGTGAATTAAAGAACTAAATATAAGGCTAGTTGCTCTAAAACTCTTAGAAGAAAACAGGCAGAATACTCCGACATAAATTGCAGCAAGACCCTTTTTGACCCACCTCCTGCTGCTGCTGCTGCTAAGTCACTTCAGTCGTGTCCGACTCTGTGTGACCCCAGAGACGGCAGCCCACCAGGCTCCCCCATCCCTGGGATTCTCCAGGCAAGAATACTGGAATGGGTTGCCATTTCCTTCTCCAATGCATGAAAGAGAAAAGTGAAAGTGAAGTCGCTCAGTCTGTCCGACTGTTAGCGACCCCATGGACTGTAGCCCACCAGGCTACTCTGTCCATTGGATTTTCCAGGCAAGAGTACTGGGGTGGGATACCATTGCCTTCCCTGGACCCACCTCCTAGAGTAATAAAAATAATTGAGACCTAGTAATTTAAAAGCTTTGGCACAGCAAAGGAAACCATAAAATGAAAAGACAGCCCTCGGAATGGGAGAGAATATTTGCAAGTGAGGTAACAGACAAAGGATTTATCTCTATACAAGCAGCTCATGCAATTCAATATAAAATAAAACAATCCAAAAAATGGGTGGAAGATCTGAGTAGACATTTATCCAAAGACATAACAGATGAAAAGATGCTCAACAAACACATGAAAAGGTGTTCAATAATCATTAATTGAGAAATGCAAATCAAAACTACAATGAAGCATCACTGCACACCAATCAGAATGGCCATCATCAAAAAAATCTACAAGCAACACAAAAAGTTTAAAAAAAAATCTGCAAACAACAAGTGCTGGAGAGACAAGAAAGGGAACCCTCTTGCTCTGTTGGTGGGAATGTAATTTGATACAGCCACAATGGAGAACAGTATGGAGGTTCCTGAAAAAATAAAAATAGAACTCTCATATGGCCCAGCAATCCCACTACTGGGCATATACTCTGAGAAAACCATAATTCAAAGAGACACAGGTACCCCAGTGTTTACTGCAGCACTAGCCAGGACATGGAAGCAACTTACCCACATGTCTATTGACAGATGAATGGATAAAGCTGTGATACATGTAAATACGATGGAATCTTATTCAGCCTTAAACAAAATTAGCTCATTTGCAGTGATGTGAATGGACCTAGAGTGTGTCATAAAGAGTGAAATAAATCAGGAAAATAAATATGGTGTGCTTGTTAAGTTGATTCAGTCATGTCCATCTGTGATCCTGTGGACTGTAGCCCGCCAGGCTCCTCTGTCCGTGATGGGACTCTCCAGGCAAGAATACTGGAGTGGGTTACCATGCCCTTATCCAGGGGATCCTCCCAACCCAGGGATCGAGCCTGCATCTCTTGTCTCCTGGCGGGCAAGTTCTTTACCACTAGTGCCACCCGGGAAGCCCAAATACTGTATATTTATTTATGCATATATATGGAATCTAGAAAAATGGTACAGATGAACCTATTTGCAGGGCAGGATAGAAAAGCAGATTCAGAGAACCGACATCTGAATAGTGGGGGAAGGGGAGGGTGGGACAAATTGGGAGTGAAACATTGATATATATACACTACCATGAGTGAAATAGCTAGCTAGCAGGAAGCTTCTGTTTAGCACAGGGAGCTCAACTCTGCTCTGTGATGACCTGGAGGGGTAAAATGGGGATCGGGGGTTTGGGAGGGAGGCTCAAGGCTGAGGAGATTTGTGTATACATGTAGCTCATTCACTTTGTTGTACAAGAAACTATCACAACGTTGTAAAGCAAGTATACTCCAATTTAAATTAAGGTATGATGAAACATAAAAAGAAAGAAATGGAAGATAAACATACCCACCCTGACTGCACCGAAACAGCAATGCTTGTGCTGACTCTGAATTTGGCATCATTCTGGGGATTTGCAAAGGCAGTCTGCTCGTATCCCTTATTAACACAACGCTCTGGACACAGGTGGGTCAGGTTAAAGCAACCCTCCCACTTCTTGGGAGATGATGTATCTCTAGATGACCTCAGCAGGTGTGGTGGTGGCTCTGCCCACAGTTATCCTTGGCATAGGCTATCTTATTAGCTCTTTGGCGCTTTTGCAAGCCTACATCTGCCCACATGCTTGGGCCTGTGTTGTCTCTGTTCTTTACAAGTGAGAAAATTACTTAAGAAATTAAAGTAGTCCCTGTTTTCATTTATCTCCATTGCATATGTTTCTTCAAAAGGTAACTTAGAAAATTGGAATGTATTCTGTATTTCACTTAAAAGTATTAATAAAGATTTGAGAATTCCCCAGCAGTCCAGTGGTTAGGACTCCTCACTTTCAATGTTGAGGGCTCATAGTTGAGGAACAAAGATCCTACAAGTTTTACAGCTCGGCAAAAAAAAAAAAAAGAGTCACAGAGGTTATGAAAAACAGTACGGAAAAAACAGAAAAGTGAAAAATTGGCTAGAATCCTTCCAACAAATTCTCACTGTTAATCCTGGTATATTTCATTTGTTTCTATACACAGGGCTTTTTTGACAAAAAAGTTTTAAATCACAAGTTTATATTCCAAGCTTGCACTTGGCTATCACAAAATTTTTACCCTACTGAGGTATAAACATTTCATAAGCATGTTTTCAATGTCCTGGCTTAAATATCTGCCTGGTAGATGTAGCTCAGTTTACTTAGAAACGGTCTTTGAGTCCGTAAGTATGTTGTTCCTTGATGCCGTCACTGGACTTCCTGGGTAGCCCAGCCGGTAAAGAGTCTGCTTGCGATGTAGGAGACCCCAGTTCAATTCCTGGGTTGGGAAGTTCCCCTGGAGAAGGGATAGGCTACCCACTCCAGTATTCTTGGGCTTCTTGGGTGGCTCAGATGGTAAAGAATCCAACTGCAATGTAAGAGACCTGGGTTCGATCCCTGGTTTGGGAAGATCCCCTGGGGAAGGGCATAGCAAACCACTCAGTATTAGAGAAACCCCATGGACTGGACGAGGAGCCTGCTCGCCTACAGCCCACAGGGTCACAAAGAGCTGGACAGACTGAGCGACTAAGCACAATGCCATCACTAGATGCTGGATCATGTGCAAAGCAATATTTAGAAAGTGACATGATGACTGCTCCTTGTTCTATTTTTGCTAGACATTATTATGAATGGATAGATGACTGTACTCCAGAAAATTACCCTGATTTGGAGCAATGTGAGCTGGCTTGCCATTTCCTGAAATCATGCTTAATGTCACTGCTGCCATTAGAAATATTCATCAGGGTGTTAGAGTCTGGCCAAGTCATCCAGGTCCAGCAGTGCTGGAAGGTTTTATCCCATTTATAGCTGTTGTCAGTAATGAGCAAACGTTGATTAAGAAAGTGGGTGACGGTATAGTGGCTTGCCACTGCATACGCAGGCTGCACGTTCATCCCCGTTGAGTTCTGGATATCAGCTTTGCAGTCTAAAATCAGCCTTGGGACTTCCCTGGTGGTCCAATGGTTGGGAATCTGCCTGCGTATGCAGGGCACACTAGTTAGATCCTCGCTCTGGGAAGATCCCACATGCCGCAGAGCAACGAAGTCCATGTGCCATGACTATCGAGCCTGTGCTCCACAGCCCTCGAGTCACAACTACGGAAGCCGAGAGCCCTAAAGCCTGTGCTCTACAACAAGAGAGGCCACTGCAGCGAGAAGCCCGAGCGCCACAAGGAAGAGGAGCTCCCTGCTCGCCACACCCGGAGAAAGCCCGCACACAGCGGCAAAGACCCAGCGCAGCCGAAAACAAAAATGCGGTTTAGGTACTAAGCTGTGTCTGACTCTTTGTGACTCCATGGACTGTAGCCCACCAGGCTCCTCTGTCCATGGGATTGCCCAGGCAAGAATACTGGAAATGGGTTGCCATTTCCTTCTGCAGGGGATCTTCCTGACCCAGGGATTTGAAACCGCATCTCCTGCATTGTAGGCGGTCTCTTGTGTTTCAGGCAGATTCTCTACCAACTGAGTCATCAGGGGAGATCCGAATGTTTATTTATAAAAATAAATAAATTTAAAATCACTGTTGATTAAAACAAAAAATAAAGGAAGTAAAATCGGAGTTGATAGGTTCAGTGAAGTAAAAACGGACTCACAAGAGTCCTAGTCAGAATTGCCATTTATTAATCATAATGAGAACGATAACTGCTACAGGGCCAGAGACTTGGTGTCACGGTGACAGCTCTGGACATACTGTCCCCTGAAAGAGTCAAAATCGGAGGCTTCCGTGAGCATGAACCAGGCAAAGGGAATCATGTGAGTGATATGTTACTAAGGTCATTGCTGTCGGACCACTGTCCTTGGTATATGGGATATAAATACTGTCCATTGGGTGCCTCTCGGTTCTGTGTACCGCTGCACAACAGGCCCAATCCTTCCTCTCTGGTTTCTTCTAGGCTCTTTGGACCCACTTACCTTCTGTCCAGAAGCTTTTCTGAGATTTAATTTGGCTCCTGCCTTCTTCACTTCGGTGCAGACTGAAGGGTTTGAATTCTAGAGGGCAGCCTGATTTCCTGATTTCCAGATTCCAGGGATGTCACCTGCAGACCTGCAGGTTCCAATTACAGAGCGGACACAGTTTTTATCCAGACATTCAGAGAGGGTCTGAGGCACTGTTTATAGGCAGATGGATTTGTGAACCATGCTGGAAACAGCTCACACGGTCCAGTGGCTCCTCTGTAGGTCTTGCAAGATCTTGAAAAGTCTTGCTTTGCCCTGGAATGGTTGCTCTGCCATAGATCTTGGAGTTGAGGCAACTGAACCTGAAGTACAGCCATGGCCAATAACCCTCTGTTAGAAAACACTCATAAAAATGACGAGGTGCATTCTTACCCCAGCAGATTTTTACACGGCTGCCTGTATGTGTGTATTGATTGGGTCACTGTGTGATAATACTTATCTAAAAATGGCCTTCCTTAATCATTCTGGCAGGTAGTTCAACTCCTTCTGAGCAGGTAGAATATACCTCCAAGACAAATAATAATCAGCTAGCAAAGCTGACATCTAGTATTTATTCTGCAGAAAACCCTTCCCTGCCCACAGGAGGGTCATCACAGGGGTTATGTGAATCCTTTCCCTTAGGACGTCACACAGGGCACAGTCACACCTGATCCACAGTTACCTGCACAGGTGTACAGAGGCAACTACAACTCAAGCTGTACAGAGCCTCATTGTGGTAAGATGCTCACCTTCATGATCATCCTTGGTGGCTCAGCTGGTAAAGAATTCGCCTGAAATGCAGGAGCCCGGGGTTCGATCCCTGGGTTGGGAAGTTCCCCTGGAGAAGGGAACGGCTATTCACTCCAGTATTCTGGCCTGGTGAATTCTGTGGACTGTATAGTCCAGGGGGTCGCAAAGAGTCAGACACGACTCAGCAACTTTCACTTTCATGATCATCCCACTTTATAGCTGAGACCCCACAGGCAACTTAAGCAGGTGGCGTTAGGGACCACCCAGGCCTTTAGAGTTCTAGCCCACACTGCCTGCCACAGAAGTAACAGCTCCTGGGGGAACACGGTGTTGCAAAGAGGCTTGGCTGTGAATTTCAAAACGCCATGCGTGGCTGGGACACTAGAGTCTCATCAGAGTCTGTTCCCTTCATCATCTTGAAGGCTTTTCACCCCCAAAGCCCAGCGACTCAGACTAAAACTAATTACTGAACAGGTTTCTGCACTTGGTGAGAGAAGGGTGGAGCTGGAGCAAGACTGATTTTCTTGAGGACTGGGAGGGCCAGGAAGGGTGCGGGGGCGGGGAGGAGATGTGTATAAGAGATCGGGGAGGGGGGGGCGGGGCGGGGGCATGTATTGTATTCTTTCTTCTTCCTCCTCCCCTTTCAAGGAGGGGGATGGAGTTGGCCTGCAAGTCTTTTCTTTTTTCAACATTTCTTCACACACTGGCATTGTGCATTTATTCTGAAAAAAGGACTTCCTTCCACAAAAAGGTTTTGGGAGGCATGGGAGATTCAGCAGTGTGCAAAGCAGACAGGAACTTTGCCTTCATGAAATTTTTGAGGTGGAGACAGACAAAATAAATTAAAAATAAATCAATAAAGACATGATTGGACTAGCCATGAAGTCTAAGTGTGGTCATGAAGGGATGGATTTAGACAAGGTGGGGAGTTGGACTTGATTTGGTGGGGGAGGCCCCTTGAAGTGAACGATGTTTATCTAAGACCCGGGGTGGAGCAGGCTTTAGGTTAGACTGCGTAAACGACCAAAGTGACAACATATTCTGGTTTCTGGGTTCTGTCATGAAGCGCTGTTGCAGACGAGGCCTTTTTTTTGCTTAGGTTGTATGTTTGTGTGTGCGTATGTGGTTGGGGTCTGGGGGCAGAGCTGCTAAAGCCCCCATCACCCACTTTTGGGCCATGCTCTCAACTAAGCATGGCATGTGCAGAGGCCCTGGGATCAGGAGTATGGCCTCTTCAGGCTTCCCAGGTGGCGCTAGTGATGAAGAACCTGCTTGCCAGTATAGAAGACCTAAGAGACATGGGTTCGATCCCTGGGTTGGGCAGCTCCTCTGCAGAAGGCCATGGCAACCCACTCCAGTATTCTTGCCTGGAGAATCCCCATGGACAGAGGAACCTGGCGGGCTACAATCCATGGGGTGTCAAAGAGTCGGACATGACTGAAGTGACTTAGCAAGCACGCACGCACGCACGCATGGCCCCTTAAGAACGGACAAGAGGCCAAGGTTGCTGGGCCAGGGGGGCCACGTGGAGAGTGGGGCAGCTGAAGACCAGAGAAGCTGCTGGATGGGGGTGTTTTACAGGGCCTTGGATTAGCCCAACAAAAATAGGGTGCGAGTGGAGGATACACAGGGGCGACCTGATTTGACTTGCATTAAAAAAAAAAAAGGGGGGGGGATTACTGGGGCTGTTGTGTGAGTCATAGATTAGAACAGGCTGGAGGAAATGAGCAGACCTGCTGGGAACCTGCTCTTAACAATCCAGACGAGAGGGTGATGGTACATTAGGCTGAGCTGGGAAGCGGTAGTTTCAGTGGTGGAGATGGTGAGAAGTGGCTGGAAGTGGTTCAGAAACTGCAACTTGAAGTCCAGTGCTGTTCATGGAGGGATCTTTAGCTTCAGGAGAGGGAAGATGGGCCCCTGGGTTTTTGAACTATGAAAGTTAGATAGGATTTTTTTTTTTTTTTTTTTTTTAAATCCTTGCTCCCTGCATGTCTGGCACTGCCCTAGACATTAGGGATACATCAAGAACAAAACAAACAAAACACTCAGCCCCCATGGAGTAATGAAACAAAATAAATATGGAATTCAATACGTTAGCAAATGACAAGTGTTACAGTGAACTGTAAAGCAGAAAAGGGGACAGGGAGTACTGGATGGGAGGGAGGGGTGGTTTCAACTTTAAATTGGTTAAAAATTTGAAGAAGTGAGCCCTTAGATAACTCTTGTAGCTGGAGGAAGCAGCAAGTGCAAAGACCCTGGGGTAGGCATGTGCTCAGGTTAGTCAAAGAAAAGTAGCTGGAGCTGAGACAGTAAGAGGGAGATGAGTTGGCATAGGGTTAGAGGCCACTATAAGGACTTTGACGTTTTCCTCCCAGTGGAAAAGGGAGCCGTTGGAAGATTGTGCATCTAGGGGTCACCTGATGCAAAGTGACCATCAGCTGGGATGGGAAAACTGCAGATGAAGCATTTGGGAGCTGGAGGATCTGGAGTTCGGTTTGAGACATATTGAGTTTGAGATGACCATTAGACATCCAAATGAAGACTGAGCCCCTAGAGCAACTGGATCTATGAATCTGGAACTCAGAGGAGAGCTTCCAGGGTAGGTGTATTCATTTGGGAGTCTATATGTGTGTGTGTTTCAAGTAAATAGACTGGGATATCAACAAGTATGTGAGTGTAGGTAGAGAAAACACATCTAAGACTGAGCTTGGGACACTCCAACATTAAGGGCAGATAAGAACAGCCAGTGAGGAAGAAAAAAAAATTGATAAAACACAAAACAGGAGAACATGGTATTCTGGAAACTTCAAGAAAATAGAGGTTATCCGCTGCATCAAACCTGTTTAAAGTTCAAGTAAGCTGAGGATTATCGAATTTAGTATCATGAAGGTCATCGGTGAGGAGTTCTGAGGCAATTCAGCTCAAAATTATCTGGCGTTCAGCTAAAAAAAAAAAGGTAGAATGCATTATGAAATGAATGAGCTAGGGTATCCCTCGTGGTCCAGTGGTTAAGAATCTGCCTGCCAACACAGAGGACACAAGTTTGACCCCTGGGCTGGGAAGACTGCACATGCCCTGGGGCAACTAAGCCTGTGCGCCACAACTGGTAAAGCCCATACGCTCTAGAGCTGCGGTCCACAACAAAAGAAGCCGCTGCAATAAGAGGCCTGTGCACCATAGCGAAAAGTAGCCCCAACTTGCCACAACTAGAAAAAGCCCAAGTGTAGCAACAAAGACCCAGCACAGCCAAAAATTTTAAAAAAAAGGAGAAACATTTTAAAAAATAAAAGACTTAAAAGAAATATTCAGAAACATCCAACATTAAAAAAAAAAGAAGAATGAGCTACAAGGACATCTTGTACAGCACAGGGAATATAGTCAATATTTCATAATAACTTAAAATGGAGCATCATCTATAAAAATTTTGAATTGTAAAAAAAAAAAAAATTCTGAGTAACCCTATAACTATTTAAAAAGTTGAACTTCAAAAAGAAAACTCCGGGTCCAAATAGCTTCACCAGCACATGATTAAGAATAAAACCGCATCAATCTTGCACAGATTCCTTCATACTGTAGATAAAAGGGAACATTCCTACCCATTTTATGAGGCTAGCATGACTCTGATTTCAAAATCTGTCAAGCACATTGTAGGTATACCTTGGAGATATTGCAGGTTTGGTTCCAGACCACCACAAAAAGCAAATACTATTACAATAAAGCAGGTAACACAGGGGAATTCCCTGGCAGTCCAGAGGTTAGGACTCCACACTCTCAGTGCTGAGGGTCCAAGTTCAATCGCTGGTCAGGGAGCTAAGATACCACAACCTGTGGGTGGGGCCAAAAAATAAACAGGGTGGCAGGGGAGTAACATGAATGTTTTGGTTTCCGCACGCATAAGAGTTATGTTTAAGTTACGCTGTGTTTACGCTAAGTGTGCATTACTGTCATTTCTAAAAAAACACCAATGTCAAGGGATTTCCTTGGTGGTCCAGTGGTTAAGACCCCATGTTCCCAATGCAGGGGTCCAGGTTCAGTCCCTGATCAGGGAGTTAGATCCCACATGCTGCCAAACTTGGAAGAAAAGTTATGACCAACCTGCTGCTGCTGCTGCTGCTGCTAAGTCGCTTCAGTTGTGTCCAGCTATGTGCGACCCCATAGACGGCAGCCCACCAGGCTCTCCTGTCCCTGGGATTCTCCAGGCAAGAACACTGGAGTGGGTTGCCATTTCCTTCTCCAATGCATGAAAGTGAAAAGTGAAAGTGAAGTCGCTCAGTCATGCCCGACCCTCAGCGACCCCATGGACTGCAGCCTACCAGGCTCCTCCACCCATGGGATTTTCCAGGCAAGAGTACTGGAGTGGGGTGCCATTGCTTTAGACAGCATATTAAAAAGCAGAGACATTACTTTGCCAACAAAGGTCTGTCTAGTCAAAGCTATGGTTTTTCCAGTAGTCATGTATGGATGTGAGAGTTGAACTATAAAGAAAGCTGAGCACTGAAGAATTGATCCTTTTGAACTGTGGTGTTGGAGAATCCCTTGGACTGCAAGGAGATCCAACCAGTCCATCCTAAAGGAAATCAGTCCTGAATACTCATTGGAAGGACTGATGCTGAAGCTGAAACTCCAGTACTTTGGCCATCTGATGCGAAGAGCTGACTCATTTGAAAAGACCCTGATGCTGGGAAAGATTGAATGCGGGAGAAGAGGACAACAGAGGATGAGATGGTTGGATGGCATCACCGACTCAATGGACATAAGTTTGAGTAAACTCTGGGAATTGGCGATGGACAGGGAGGCCTGGCGTGCTGCGGTCCATGGGGTTGCAAAGAGTCAGGCACAACTGAGTGACTGAACTGAACTGAACTGATGCCGCAACAAAGAATTCTCACGCCACAGCTAAAGGTTCTGCATGCCACAATGAAGATCAAAGATCCTGCGTGAAGCAACTAAGATCCGGCACAGCCAAATAAATAAATGAATTTTTTTAAGTTAAAAAAAAAAAGTCTGTACCTTAATTTAAAGTACTTTATTGCTAAAAATAAAAAAAGGAAGTAGGATGAACCCTTTAAAAAGACAAACATAACTTTTTAAAAGCAACAAAGAGCTAACAGCATAGCAAGGAATTACCTGACCAAGCCTCAGGAGCCAACTGGACTCAGAGAGTCCAGCAAAAGGCAACCTTCCGTGTGAGTGGATGAGTGGAGTACAAGCTGTGTGGCTGAAATGCACTTGTAGGGGTCTTGTGAGGTTAAGGGGACAAAAGTTTGAGTTTAGGAATCACTAAGAATGGAGACCCAAATAAATCACACACACACATCTTCAGCTGGGACCTTAATGGATTACAGTCTTGGCGTAAGGGTAAATCTAAGGTGTATCACATACATTTGAAAATTACCATCAAGTAGTCTGGGTGGCCCAGGGAATCTTGAGGCTAGGACTTGGAGTAAGGCGGTTTCAGACTGCTAGTGTCCTCATGAATTTGATAGAAAGAAACAAAAATCTTATGTGGAGGATGACATCATCTGAGCTCCCGAATTATTTCTGTTGTACAAAAAATTTTTCAAATGCAATGTCCAGGATTCTATCAACAATAACCCGGCGTACAAGGAGAAAAAGTATGAGAAAGAAAAAGCAGAAACAACAGCAAGAACAGACCACAGGCAATCTGTTTATACCTCTGTGACTTCACCCATCACACTGTGTTGTTATTACTTGTCTTTCTTTCTCAGTGGGGATATTTCCTGTTTTCTTCCCCAGCAATTATTCCATTCTTTTCCCTTCCCTACACTCTTGATTTCAGTTCTGATTATACTGTGATACTGGAGAGGCTGACCCTCTCACCAGCTATAGGAGTAGGGCATATGAACTATCCATGGAATCTCTCTTCCTGTCCACAGGATTGACTCAGGGGTGAGCATGTGAACTAAGACAGTCCAGTGGGTGAATCCCAGCCTGTCTGGGAGAGAATACTCATATATAGACTCTCTACTCTTGAATAGAGAAGCATGTCCCTCTAAGAGCTGCTGGCTGCAACAGTGAGAGTAGCTAGCTCCAGGTTGACGGAGAAGGCAATGGCACCCCACTCCAGTACTCTTGCCTGGAAAATCCCATGGATGGAGGAGCCTGGTGGGCTGCAGTCCATGGGGTCGCTAAAAGTCGGACACGACTGAGCGACTTCACTTTCACTTTTCACTTTCATGCACTGGAGAAGGACATGGCAGCCCACTCCAGTGTTCTTGCCTGGAGAATCCCAGGGACGGGGGAGCCTAGTGGGCTGCCGTCTATGGGGTCACACAGAATCGAACATGACTGAAGTGACATAGCAGCAGCAGCAGCAGCAGCTCCAGGTTGAAATCAATGCTGTGGAAGATCAAACTAGAAAGAAATCAGATCTTGAGTAACATTGTGAAGCTACTAGATCAAGGTTCATCTGTAGCTAGATCTGCTTCCAGAGCAGCACTGACCAATAGAAATATAATGCAAGTCACCTGTGAAAATTTTCTAGTGGCCACATCTAAAAAGTAAGACGACTTCCCTGGTGCTCCTGTGATTAAGACTCTATGCTCTCAAAGCAGGGGGCCCCAGTTTGATGCCTGGTTGGGGAACTAAAATCCTACAAGCCACATGGCACTGCCAAAATAAAAGAAAAAGGTGAAAGTCATTTTAGTAATATAGTTTATTTAACTTAATATATCCAAATACTATCATTTAACATACGTAATAATGTGAATAATTACTAATAACTAGCTTACATTCTGTTATTCATGCTAAGTCCATGAAATCTAGTGTGTATTACACTAAACAGCACATCTCAATTCAGACTAGGTATATTTCAAGTGAGGAATAGTCTTGTAGCTGGGGACCATCAGAGAGCTCTAGAATTTTCCTTTATTGAATCAATATATATCCTTAGAGCAAGGTTTAACTGCTTTGTGCATGCATGCTTGCTAAAGTCGCTTCAGTCATGTCCAACTCTTTGTGACCCTATGGACTGTAGCCTGCCACGCTCCTCTGTCCATGGGACTCTCTAAGCAAGAATGCTGGAGTGGGTAGTCATGCCCTCCTCCAAGGGATCTTCCCAACCCACGGATTGAACCCATGTCTTTTAAGTCTCCTGTATTGGCAGGCGGGTTCTTTACCACTAGCACCACCTGGGAAGCCCTTAACTGCTTTATTGATGTATAATTTATATACCTTAAATTCACCCACTGTAAATGTACGGTTCTAGGTTTTTTAATAGAACAAAAGTTGTGCAACCACCACCAGCCTCTAGTTTTGGAACATCTCCATCAACCGCAGAATTTCCCCTGTGCCCCTTTGGTATCACTCTCTACTCCCATCCACAGCCCCAGGCTGCTCTACTTTCTTTCTGTACATTTGCCTTTTCTGGAATTTCATATAAAGGGAATCAAGTTAATATGTAGGGTTTTGCCTCTGGCTTCTTTAACTTAATGTAGTTCGTGGTTTTGAGGTTCCTCCATGTTTTAGCATAATTCAGTACATTTCTTTCTATTGCTCAATAATATTCTAATGTATGGACATTCATTGTCTTTATCCATTCACCAGTTGATGGACATTAGGAATGTTTCCACCTGCGGGTGATTATGACTAAAGCAGCTAGGAACATTCTCGTCCAAGCCTTTTTATGGATGTGTTTTTGTTTCTCTTGATAGAGTCTTAGGAGTGGAATTCCTGGGTCATATGCTAAGTTTATATTTAACCTCTTAAGAAACTGCCAGACTTCTTTCTTTCTGGCCTCACCTGGTAGCTTGCCCCAGGGTCTTATTTCCCCGACCAGGGATTGAACCAGGGCCCTCAGCACTGAGAGCATGGAGTCCTAACTACTGCACCACCAGCGAATTCCCAAAACTCACTCTTTCAAAGCACATAATGCAATGTCTTCAACTATCACCACTAATTCCAGAACATTTCCACCACTCTAAAAAGAAAATCTACATCTGTTAAGTGGTCATTCCTCATGCCTTACTTCCTTTCCCAACTCCTTGGAAGTCTACTTTCTGTCTTTATGGATTTGCCTATTCTGGACATTTTATATAAATGGAATTATGTAGCATGTGGCATTTTGCATCTGGCTTCTTCCACTGAATGGAACATGTTCAAGTTTTATCAGTGTTTAGCATGTATTAGTACTTTATTCCTTTTGTTTGTTGTTGTTTAGTTGCTCAGTTGTGTCTGACTCCTTGCAGTCCCGTGGACTGTAGGCCACCACGCTCTTCTGTCCATGGGATTTCCCAGGCAAGAATACCAGAGTAGATAGCCATTTCCTCCTCAAGGGGATCTTCCTAACACAAAAATCAAACCCACGTCTCCTGCGAGTCTCTTGCATCGTAGGTGGACTCTTTACCAGGAGCTCCTGGGGAAGCCAAGCCACTTCATCCCTTATTAAGGCTAAATAACACCCCATGCATAGATGCTGTGCTTGTCCAGCTACTAAGTCGTGTCTGACTTTGTGGCCCCATGGACTGCAGCACTCCAGGCATCCCTGTCCTTCACTGTCTCCAGGAGTTTGCTCAGATTCATGTCCACTGAGTTGGTATACCATATTTCATTTATTCATATCCATTAGTTGATGGACGTTTGGGTAATTTCTACTTTTTGGCTACTATAATGTTGCTATGAATATTTCTGTACAAGTGTTTGTATGGACATATGCTTTTAGTTCTCTCAAGTATATGCCCAGGAGTGAAACTGCTGGGTTATAGGCTTCCCTGGTGGCTCAGATAGTAAAGAATCTGGCTTCAATATAGGAACCAGAATGGGTAGGGAAGATCCCCTGGAGAAGGGAATGGCTACCCACTCCAGTATTTTTGCTTGGAGAATTCCATGGACAGAGAAGCCTGGCGGGCTACAGTTCATAGGGTCACAAAGAGTGGGACACAACTGAGCAACTAACTCACACTTTCGCTCTTTTCATGCTAAGCCCATGTTTAACTTTTTGAGGAATTGCCAAAATGTTGCACTGTTTCACATTCCCATCAACAATGTAATGGGGCTCCAATTTCTCCATATCTTTGCCAACACTTGTTAACATCAGTCTTTTTTCCTTTTTACAGGCAACTGGTACTTCTTTTTGCATTGTGATAAAATAATTACATAGCTTAAAATTTACCATTTTAGCAATTTTAAGTGTATAGTTCAGTAGCATAAAGTACATTCACATTCACATTGTTATGCAACATTTATCAACACCATTCATCTCCAGAAATTTTTCATCATCCCAATCTGGAACTCCATATCTGTTAACTCCCATTTCCCTTCTCCCCCCCAGTCTCTGGAAGCCACTATTATACTTTTTATCCCTGTGAATTTGACTACTTTAGATATTTCATGTGACTGGAATCATGAAATATTCATTCTTTTGTGACTTGTTTGTTTCACTTAGCATAATGTCCTCAAGTTTCATCCACATTGTCGTATGCGTCAGAATTCCCTTCCTTTTTAAGGAGGAATGATAGCCCATTGTATAGCCATATCACTTTTGTTTATCTATTCATAAATCTGGATGGACATTTGGGTTGCTTCCATTTTTTGGCTGTTGAGAAGACTGCTGCTATGAATGTGGTGCTTTCAATTTAGGGTGAAAGTGAAAGTGAAAGTGAAGTCACTCAGTCGTGTCCGACTCTTTGTGACCCTGTGGACTGTAGCCCACCAGGCTCCTCTGTCCACGGGATTCTCCAGGCAAGAATACTGGAGTGGGTTACCATTTCCTTCTCCAGGGGATCTTCCCAACCCAGGGATCGAACCTGGATCTCCCACATTGCAGGCAGCCGCTTTAACCTCTGAGCTACCAGGGAATTTAGGGTATATATCCAGAAATGGAATTGCTGGATATATGGTATTTCTGTTTAACTTTTTGAGGCTGTGATACTGGAGAGGCTGACCCTCTCACCAGCTATAGGAGTAGGGCATATGAACTATCCCATGGAATCTCTCTTCCCGTGAAGAGCCACTTCTATAGGACAGGGGCCACTACTTAAGGACCCTTGGCCCTTGAAGTTCCTACCTTACATTCGATTGGTCTGTTTACCTTTTAGAGGGTTTTCCCTTTGTGTGGAAACCATGACTCAACCATGTTTTGAAGTGATTTTATTTACAACGTACTTTCATTGTTTGGAAAAGAAAATAAGAAAGTCCCCTTTAAGGATTCATAAGGATTAATGGAGGGAAGCACCAAAGAGCAGCAACAGCTTAGGGCGGGGGTTGCTCACCGATGCATTCGGCTGACTTTGCTCTTCTCTTCAGCCAAGCTTTTTCTCCTGATCAGAGGCTGCATAGGATGGGGCAGGCTCAGAGCTCTCATCCAAGCTCTGGCTGAGCCAGAAAAGTGGGCTCTGGTTAAAAGCTGTAAAAAAGGTAAAAAAAAATTAAAAGTACGTGCCTTTTACCTTGGTACTCCCAATCAATGCCTTCTTCTTTCTGGAAGTATGGGAAGGGGTTTGGTGGAGTGGATAATATTGTACTTTTGTCAGCATATTGTGGTGGTAAGGAGAGGGAGGGTGAGAAGTTAAAAAATTATATGTGGTAGTAATAGTGATACAAATAATAATAGCTACCATTAATATAACAACCACTGCAGAATGTCTTTGAGGAGCAATGTTGCCCCCCATGAGGACCACCGAGTTACCGCGACCAACTGTCCTGGTTGGCCTGAGATGAGGGTGGTTTCCTAGGACAGCAGATTTTCAGTGCTAAAACAAGAGTCTCAGGCAAACTGGGGTGGTGATTCACACAAAAGCTAGTCCCCCACTTCCTAGTTCTGCAACCCTGGGCTGGTTCCTTTACTTCTCTAGCCTGTTTCCCTAGAGATAATATCCTCAGAGACAATCATATCTAACTCACACATTTGTTTTGAGGATAAAATAAAATCTATGCATTAAGCCCAGTATATGGCACAGTAATAGCTACAAATACATGTTAGGAATTATTACCTAAGTTCTTTTTTGTTGTTGTTGCTGAAAGATACAATAGCTTTATTTTTAATTGGCGCATAATTGTTTTATAACATTGTGTTTATTTCTGCTATACCATAATGTGAGTCAGCTATTTGTACACATATATCCCCTCCCTCTGAAGCCTCCCTTCCACTCCTAAATTCTTATCTAATTTAATCTTGTAAGGTTTGTTTGACGTTTTGGGGAGCAATTTTTGTTTAAATGTACAGTCCATTTACATTCACAAATTTAAGAGCCCCTTCAAATCAAGGCCAATAGATTTCTAAAAGTGTGCATTCCTGGGGCCTGGATTAAGAGGGTGGGGTCATGGTTTACTTGAGGCTGGCAAGCTGAGCCCTGGGTGCAGATGGCTCCTCCTTCCCTGTTTAGAGTAGCTCCTAAATTAGATGATTTTATTACGTTCATTTTACGCAATTGGAAACAGAGTAAAAAGCACAAAGTCTCCCAGCGCCCTTGTCAGCTTTTCTGGCACTAGCTGCTAGCCATCCTAATTTTGCTAGAGGACCATGTGGAAGAATTAGAAATCACAAGCTTGGATATCATAGCCCAGCTGCTTGCCCAGCATCCCAGAACCAAGGGAGCCTTTAGGAGTTGGGTCTAACCCCTGGCTTTACAAAAGTAACCATGAGGCCCAGAGCTGGAACTGCTGTCCCCAGCATCCAGCTACTGGAGAAGAACCCAAGTCACCCCACTCCCAACGAGGTGTCCCCTCTAACATTGGTCAGGACCAGACAGACTATGGTCCCTGAACAGCTCACTAGACCTAGGGACACAGGCCTGCAATGGGCAAGAATGAATTTAGACAACGTCCTCAAGTCTGTATTTCTAAATAGGTTTGTTTTCCCACATGAAGTTGTGTGGTTTTTCTGTGGAGACCAGCACTGACTGCTGCTGCTGCTGCTGCTGAGTCGCTTCAGTCGTGTCTGACTCTGTGCGACCCCATAGATGGCAGCCCACCAGGCTCCCCCGTCCCTGGGATTCTCCGGGCAAGAACACTGGAGTGGGTTGCCATTTCCTTCTCCAATCCATGAAAGTGAAAAGTGAAAGTGAAGTCACTCAGTCGTGTCCGACTCCTAGCAACCCCATGGATTGCAGCCCACCAGGCTCCTCCATCCACGGGATTTTCCAGGCAAGAGTACTGGAGTGAGGTGCCATTGCCTTCTCCAGCACTGACTGCAGGAGTCTGAAACAGGAAAGAGAAGGCTTCAGTACACCTGCGTGTCGAAGTCCACAGGTGGGTCCAGATGCTGAACTCACCAGTCTCTTGCCTTACCTCAAGATATTAGAAGCAAAGCTGCTCTGGAAGGAAAATCCAGAATGGCCTACTAGAAGTGAATTTCCCTCTATAGGACAAATTCTGTAAGATGGTGAAATGCTTGGCCAGGCCTGCTGGACAGGGATGGGAACCCAGCCTGGTTGCGGCTCATCGGAAGCTCATCTGGGCTGTCCACGATCAGATCAGAGTGCTTCCTTGAGCAGGAAGGCCTCCATTTCACCATCATCCCAAACTGGCATCTGGCTTTTATATTTACTTCTTTGGGGTTTACTCCCTCTGGGCTCTGGCACCTATAGGCAGATTGCTCCTTTTATTTCTTATTTTTATTTTTTGTATACATGTATGCATTTATTTATTTTGGTTGTGCTGTATGGCATGATTCCACCACCAGGGGCCCAGCCATGAAAGCGCAAGTCCTAACCTCTAAACTACCAGGGAATTTACCAGATTGCTCTTTTTAAAATGCAAATCAGGTCTCAGGGCCCTCTTGTGCTCACAACCCACCCAGTGTTTATCTGTGCAGCTCAACCTGCACCCCATCCTTCACATACCCCTTTTTGTTTCTCCTCTAGACACTGGTCCAGCCATATTTGAGCTTTTTCAAGTTGCTTAGAGGTGCTACTCTCTTCTCTTCTCTCTTCCCTGTTAACCTTTCCCCATCCCTGTTACTTAGTGTTATGCCGGATGCTGTCACAAATCTCAAACTTTTCAGCACTTAACACAAAAACTGGTTTTCAAATTCTCATGAAAAGCTAAACATCTGGTGTTCCTAGATGTTGGGTGATCGGGTTGGGGGCGGGGTTGCTATTTTCCATGTGTGGCTTCCAAGATTGCCCTGGGCATTGACACCACTGTGAGCACAGTGGGAAAGAGCATTGGATGAGCACATGCAGAGGTTTTTATGGATCTGCTGCTGCTGCTGCTGCTGCTGCTAAGTCGCTTCAGTCGTGTCCGACTCTGTGCGACCCCATAGATGGCAGCCCACTGGGCTCCGCCATCCCTGGGATTCTCCAGGCAAGAACACTGGAGTGGGTTGCCATTTCCTTCTCCAATGCAGGAAAGTGAAAGGTGAAAGTGAAGTCGCTCAGTCGTGTCTGACTCAGCGACCCCATGGACTGCAGCTTACCAGGCTCCTCCGTCCATGGGATTTTCCAGGCAAGAGTACTGGAGTGGGATGCCATTATGGATCAGCACACGTCATTTCTGCTCAGGTTTCACTGACTAGAACTCAGCCACGTGGCCACAGTTAGCTGCAAGTGAGTTTGGAAAACATATTCTAGTTGTATTCCCAGTGAAGAAGGAATGGGTTTTTGTGAACATGTTGCAACACCATCCTTGAGGCATCAGTCTGAGTCACTTTTGTAGAAAGTAATTCCTAACTCATTGAGTGGGTTGAGTGGCTCCTTGATTGAACCATCACATTGGTACTCAATCCTTTTATGACCCATGTTTAGGGTAGGGTATAATAATTGTTTATTTACACATTTTCTGCATTAGACCGTGCATTAGTTTCCTATTGTTTCTTAACAAATTATCATAAATTTAGAAGCTTAAAACAACACACACTTATTATCTTACTGTCTAGAGGTCAGGAGCCTGAAGTGGGTCTTACTGGGTTAAAGTCAAGGTGTCAGCAGGGCTGTGTTCCTTTCTGGAGGTTGTAGGGGAGGAACTGTCTCCTCTCCTTTTCCAGCTTCTAGGGGCTGCTTACATTTCTTGGCCTATGGCCCCTTCCATCTTCAAAGGAATTACAGAAGTTCAGTTCAGTTCATTTCAGTCGCTCAGTCGTGTCCTACTTTTTGCGACCTCGTGAATCGCAGCACACCAGGCCTCCCTGTTCATCACATCTCTCGGAGTTCACTCAGACTCACGTCCATTGAGTCTGTGGTGCCATCCAGCCATCTCATCCTCGGTCGTCCTCTTCTCCTCCTGCCCCCAATCCCTCCCAGCATCAGAGTCTTTTCCAGTGAGTCAACTCTTCGCATGAGGTGGCCAAAGTACTAGAGTTTCAGCTTCAGCATCATTCCTTACAAAGAAATCCCAGGGTTGATCTCCTTCAGAATGGACTAGTTGGATCTCCTTGCAGTCCAAGGGACTCTCAAGAGTCTTCTCCAACACCACAGTTCAAAAGCATCAATTCTTCGGCGCTCAGCCTTCTTCACAGTCCAACTCTCACATCCATACATGACCACAGGAAAAACCATAGCCTTGACTAGATGGACCTTAGTCGGCAAAGTAATGTCTCTGCTTTTGAATATACTATCTAGGTTGGTCATAACTTTCCTTCCAAGGAGTAAGCGTCTTCTAATTTCATGGCTGCAGTCACCAATCACAGCATTCTCTAATTCTACCATCACATCTTCTCTGATCCACCTGCTTTCCTCTTCTTAAAAAAAATTTTTTTTCCATTTGTGGTAGCTGGGCATGGACATTCTCTAGCTGCAGTGAGCAGGGGCTACTCTCTAGTTGAAGTGCTCAGGCTTCACACTACAGTGGCTTCTCTTGTTATGGAGCACAAGCTCTAGGGCACTTGGGTTCAGTAGTTTTGGCTCATGGGCTTAGTAGCCCCATGGCATGTAGGATCTTCCTGGACCACGGATCAAACCCATGTCCCCTGCATTGGCAGGCAGATTCTTGGTCTAACCACTGGACCACCAGCGAAGTCCTGTCTCCCTCTTGTGATTACATTGGGCCCATCTGGACAATCCAGGATAAACTGCCCAACTCAAGAGTCCCTTAATCCCATCTGCAGAGTCCCTTTTCCACATAAGATAACATATTCACAGGCTCCGGAGCTCAGACCATGGACATTTTTGTAGGGCCATTAGTTTTCCCACCACAGACTGTTAGGCCCTGTAAGGACACTATGCAGGTACCCTTCGATGTGCCGGGTGATGGAATGAAGGGAAGTCACAGCCTCTCAAGCTGAGCTCCAGGCTGCGGTGACCCTGCCAGGATCTCCCTCACCCCACTCCCTGCTGGTCTGTCACACAACCAGCAACCCAACCATCATCTTTCCTACTTCCCCATATGTGATTTACAGAGAATATATAGGGCATGTCTTTCATGTCCCAAGGCAAAATTTTGAACATTAATTTTTTATTGTGGTATAATATAATTGTGTGTGTGTACATGCTCAGTTGCTCAGTTGTGTCCAACTCTTTGTAACCCTAAGGACTGTATCCAGCCGGGCTCCTCTGTCCATGGGATTTTCCAAGCAAGAATAATGGAATGGGTTACCATTTCCTTCTCCAGGGGATTTTCCCAACCCAGGGATCAAACCTTGGCCTCCTGTGTCTCCTGCGTTGTGGGTGGATTCTTTACTGCTGAGCCATCAGCGAAGCCCTAGAATATAATTGGTTCATTCATTTAAAAAGTCCACCGGGTTTCTCTTTTCCCCACACCATGGCCTGTGGGAATGTTAGTTCCCCTACCAGGACTGAACCCATGGCCCCTGCAGTGGAAACTCAGAGTCTTAATAACTGGACCACCAGGGAAGTCCCTGTCCATTGAATTTTGACAAATATATATATACACCCATGCAACCACCACCATAATTAGTATATGGTATGTGTGTTCAGTTTGTTTTGCTGTTTTTGTGTACAGTTCTAAGTTTTAAGATCTGTGCAGATGTGTGTAACCACTACTGCAATCAGGACATTGAGCAGTTCCATCGGCTCCCCAAATTCCTCTGTGTTCGCTTTTACAGCCTTCCCTCTACCAACTTAACCTTTGGCAATCACTGATCTGCTATCTGATGCTATGGTTTTGCCCAAGGCAATTTCTAATCATGATTACCTAGGTAGGTATTTTATTAAAAATAATTGCAACCTGCACCAACCTATGCCCTTAGCACAAAGAAGAGAGGATGGCAAAGATGACTGAAGATCTTCATCAGGACCACGGGGGTCCTCTGGCTGCCGCTGGACTAGTTTTTGCTTGCCTGCCAAAGGAAGACAATGACCCAGTTTACCTCAGTCAGGAAATCACACAGCAGGAGTGAGGGAATCAGCTGATTTGGCGTTTTCAATGGACTTCAAAGTTGAAAAAGATCTGTGGCCTGCACTGGAAGGATGGTGAAGATGCGATGACTTCACATCCGCTAGCAGGTTGCAGTTACAATTGCAGAGAAAGAACTAGATCAAATACCAGATACAACATAGAATTTGTCTTATTGAGGTGATATGCACATAACATAAAATTAGCTGTTTCTAAGTATACAATTCAGTGACATTGACTACACCCACAGAGTTGTGCAACCACTACTATCAAGTTCCAAAGTCTTTTCACACTCCAAAAGGAAACCTGGCTCCCTTTGGCAGTCTTCCCCCACCCCCACCATTGTCACTCCCCAGGCGGCAGCAACCACCAACCTGCTTTCCGCCCCTGTGGGTTTACCTCTTCGGGATATTTCCTGTAAGTGGAATCCCAATACACGACCTTGTGTGTCTGGCTTCTCTCACTTCGTGTAATGTTCTCGAGCATAACGTAGCACATCATTACTTCCTTTCTTCTTATGGCTGAGTAATATTCCGTTGTGTGGCTACACTGTTTATCTAGTCACCCAGTAATGGACTACAGCACCGAACTTGCCTTTTTTTAGGCTTAAACATCTCTAAGACTATTTCTGCTTCTCAGAGCTTCATTCCAATATCACCCCTAGGGTCATGCGATGAGTTTTCCCATACATATTTTTATGTAATATAACAATTTTGTAAAGAAGGGATCACCCTCCGTTTTACAGATTCAGAATCTGAGGAACAGAAGGATGAAGTGGCTGGATGCAGGTGGGATTCCAAGCCTATAGTCTCTCTCTCTTCATCCCTGCTGGTGTCTCTGAGTGCAGACGACTGAAAACAAAGTCCATGTGGAAAGCAAACTCCTTGTGAAGAATTTCAATGCAGTCTAAACAAATGCAGAAAATCCTTGAATCCTATGTCCTTCTAAGGGTGATGCTGAATACCCTCCATGTCTCTTTCCAGGCAGACGGCCAGCGTGCCAGGCACACAGCTCTCATCGTTTCCCTTTCTGATACCCTCTCATTACTTTTAATTGCATCTGAGTCTCTCTAGCATCTTGTATTTTGATTCCTAATCCAGGGCAATTCTCTGCCTCCCACTGGTCCAGCACTGCACTTTCCTCTCTCAGAGCTCTCCAGAGAAGTGCCCTCAGGAAAATGGAGTTGGTCTCCAGTAATGAATTCCTCTCTATAATGAATAGTATAATATCCGAGTCCCTGCATATTTACATAGCAATCTCCACACAAAAGCAACATTACAAAGGGAAGATTTTTAAAAGAATGCCATCTCAGCTCTATTTCCTATAGTACTAAGAGCACTGTGGGAATTACCCTGACAAGACAAAAAAACGACTTCCAGGGATGCTGGGTTAGAGACAATAGCTACACCAACCCCATTAATGTTTAAAGTCAGTGGAGCATAAAACTGCTTTTCTCTACTTACAGGCAGGCATCATCTTACAGAGAGGAGAGGAAAAAAAATTACCATTTAACTCTGCTGAAATCCATAAGACCTCCCCTAATTTTCATTCCCCTTGAAATTCTGTCTAGTAAGTGTCATCAGAATGAAAATGAGACTCCTCTCTCTCTGGGGGCAACGGCTTTCAGTTCACATCCATAAAGTATGTGAAGAGCCCTCCACAGAGATGCAGGAGGAAGTCTGCACATTGGGAAAGGATCTGTCGCCAAAACCTGCAGAACTAGTTGTGGGGTCACCCCTTGGGATCTGGGAGGCTTTGGACTGACTTCAACCAATCCCAGGTCCCATAAGCAGGAGGCAGAATTCAGGGACCAGTCAAGTTCAAGGAAGTAATGCCTTGGGGGTACATTTTACTTAGTGGGCTGCAAGGGAGGAAATTTAACGTGAATATATTAGCTGTTACCCTGAGGGAATGGCTGGAGTTCAGCCAGACCTCTGTTAGTAAACCACTGGACCTAATCCCACATTACTTTGGTAATGCCTGACAAAGCCTGTTCTCATTATCTCATTTGATCCTGAAAGCAATCCTCAGGGGGAGGCAGGGCCAGGATTATTTTTTTCCATTTTACAAGTGTTTTCACTTGTAAACTGATTTGCCAGAAGCCACACACCCAGACCTGGCAGGAATGAGACGTGAATCTGCTTAGGTCTTTGTACAACCTGTTCAGATCTTTTTTTCAATTGATCGTAATATTCCCAGTCACACCCAGACCTTACAGCCTTTGGCTTACCCAGCAGCTGGGAGCTCATCAGGGAAGAGCTTGTGTCTGTAGCACCCAAACACCTCTGGGCCAGTGAAAAAATACTGCCCTGCCTGTATTCCGCTGTGCCTGCAGCCTCGGGGTGGGAGGGTGTGGCATCATATTATCTCCCTGCACTACTGACCAAAATTAATCCAGATGGATTCGAAGAAAGTCAAGACACCAGGAAAATCTCAGGAAAATATAACTGAATATTTAATAACTTTCTGGAGGCCAGACTCTAAATTTAGCATGGTATTAAAAGCTTCATAGGAAGGGACTTTATATAGATATGACTATTTTAAAAGTTTAAGTTTTAGTGAAAAATAAAAAACTGCACAGGGCCAACAAAAATGGAAGAAAGAGTCACAGCAAAATATGAAGGAGAAGTGTTAGTTTCTGGTATGTAGAGGAGTTATGCAAATACAAAAAAAAACCTCAATAGGAAAAAATTATGAGACAACTATTCCCCCCAATAAGAAGTACATTTGTTAATAAACATTTAGAAAACTCCTCTACCTAAGTAAGATCAAATAAATAAATACGGAAGAGTTATCCGTATCACTTACAAGACCAGAAAAAAAAAAGTAACTAATACTCAAGTACTCGTGAAGGCACAGTGAGAACCATATGCTTGCACACGAATGACGGGAGAATAAATTTACCCAACTATTGGAAGGAAAGCAATTTGGTACATTTATCAGAAACTTAAAATATCCATATCCTTTGACCTCAATTTCCATTCCTGGCAATATGTTCTTAGGAAAGAATCAACACGGAAAAAATTTCTGCGCACAAAAATGTTAATCACATACTTATTTACAACGGTGAAAGAAGGTAAACAGCAAACGTTAAAAGAGCTGTTTAATAATTCATGGCACAGTCATTTAATGGAAACTTACGTAATCATTAAATGTTCTCAAAGCGCAAGCAATAACACGAACACCATTTATGGTATAATGCTAGTGGGAAAGTGAATAACGTTGTATACGAATGCCTGTTTGAGTAACACTTTTAATAGAAAAAGGCTGGAAAAGAAAAATTCTAATATGTAAACCATGTTTGAGTTCTATAATTAGAGTTTTTTTCCATTGCCCTATATTTCTATTTAAATCTTTTTTTTTTTTT
>SJYX01018532.1:181031-212473 GCA_006410675.1 Oreotragus oreotragus
CCCTGGAGGAAGGAAAAGAAGCTGCTGCGCGGACCCTACGGCGTCCTACTTACCCCAACCTTGAGCTGAAGCCGCCGTTGCCGTTCTTGGAGCGACCGCCTAGACTGCAAGGAGGCGCGTGGAAAGAGACCTCAAGCCGAGAAGTTAGTGGCCCCGGCGAGACCGTCGGAGAAAACTTGAGCGTGGAGAAATACGCGGGCCTGAGCACGTTTGTGTCGCGTGAGAATTAACCCCCTGCCCCAGGGACCTGGGACAAAACTGGGAGAACTATGGCAGCTATTTGCATCAACTTGTACCTGACTTAATCCTTGGGGATGTCGTGTGCTAGGACTGTTTAAAGATTCGGCTTCAAGGGGCGAGAATCGTGAGGGCTTTATAACAATACTTGAAAACTGATGACTCGAATACATTTTCTTTATTTTCTGGTGGAGGAGCTTAGTGAAAATGGTGCTACAATCGCTGTGCAAAGAAATTCCAGGGAGAAGAAGAATGTAAAAGCTTGGTGGTGGGTGGGTTGGGATGCCAGCCCCCTTACTCGCCCACCTCATCCGATGACTGATCGAGGTGGGAGATGGGAACTCCAGTCGTCTGGGGCAGGGAGGTGGAGAATTTTGAAGGTGGGTCTACTTGGATGTGGACTTTTAAATGCCTTGACCTTGCCACCTGTGATTCAAGGTCATAGTGTGCTGTAGGTGGAAGGCTGTGGGGTTCCTGGGAAAGCTAACTCACCCCTGTGTCTGTCTTTTCTCTTGTTCCAAGAAGAGTCCTGTTTATGCTTTGCTACCTCTTGGAGCGGACATACAGATGTAAGGAGAATTACTTGTTTTTTTTCCCTGCTTTCTTTCTGTCCAGAACTCCTCTGGTGAGGCCACTCTTGGCCATACCCTGAGCTTTCTCAGAAACAGTCATAAACAATCCCTTGAGTCTCTCCTGTCCTCCTCCTGCCTGGCCTTTCTTCTTCCACCCTTTCTGATGTCTGCACTGCATGGATGAGACCCTGGCTGTTTGCTATATTTTGGCCCTCCGTGGAGCCGTGAGCCTGAGTCTCTGAGGGTCCTCACCTCTCTGTTTCCTCTAGGCACCAGCCCTTTGGGAGTGACAGAAACCGTGTTTTAAATGTGACTCTCCAAGAGGAGAAACTGCTGGCTTTACCCGTATGAAACTTAGGAAACTTGAGGGCGCTTTAAATAAGGTGCCACCTCCAGACTTTAAGGGAGCTAAACTAACTTTTTAAAAAAAGATTCAATGGCTTGCTCATCCTTCAGATGTAGCTGTTGACGTACACTTCGCACCGGAGTGTCTGAAATTGTGGTGGTCCTGATTTCTAGGATTTCTTAATTAAAATGTCTGCTGAATAAATTGGGTTTTTGTTTTGGAGCCTGGTTTGGCTTTTTGGTGGAAGGCGGGGGAAAGAAAAGCACATAGGTGACACCTTTCATAATGAAGTTATAATGGAGAGGGCCCTTGCGGGGGTCGAGGTGGGAGGTGAAGACTGGTGGAGCTGTGGTCCAAGAGTGTTTCTGGGTCGATATTCCACAAGATACAAAAATTCAGTCCAGGTTTTAGAAAACATGCTAGGTAGGCTTTCAACTCCCTTTGTGGAATCAAAACATAGTCCAGGAACTTTCTAGGCTGGAGGGAGGACAGAGGCCAAGTGATTTGCTATACCTGGAAGAGGGTGGAGGAAGGTGCATTTGCTGAATTTTTTGTGTTTGAAGAACGGGGAGGGTATAGACAGAGCCTCACTATTTTCATCTTTGACACTTGACGCAGTCTTGAGCTGTGGCCTGGAGAAAGGACAGTAGGGTTTTATATGGGGTCCCACAGCGTCGGACACGACTGAAGTGACTTAGCAGCAGCAGCAGCAGCATTGTCCTTGGTAGTTGGCGTGGTCTGAGCAGGTAGAGTTCAATTCATGAAAGTGGCCCTCCTGAGTCCCCTGCTCTCCATCCCATCTTCCCCTGGCATGGGCCCCCTTCCCCCAAGGAAGCCTTACTTGGTACAGCCCAGCTCTGCTAACTCGCCCCAGGGCCACCTGTCCTGCCCAGCACCTTCCCACATGGGCTGCAGGGGAAGGCTAGTGCTCAGTGACTCAGTTTGACTCAGCCCTGCTGCTCACCATGTGTGTCATGCCAGGCAAGTGACAGCTCTGCATTTTTCTCTCATTTATAAAACAGTACCGCGAAGTGTAATGAGGACCTGAGATGTCCGGGACACTTGAGGGCTGAAAAAATAACTTGATTCTTACCATCGCCACTGCGCCTTCTTCTTTCAGCAGGCCCCTGTTTGTCTCTTCAATGTGCTCCACATGGCCTAACACTTCAGACACCCCTTGATCTCGACTGCGATCACAGTCATTGCCACCTCTTTTGCTTCCATATTCTGTAAATCCCTTTTCCTGAGCGCCTTCCAGAAGGCCACCTCCACACACCTTCCAAATGATCTGTCTCTGCTGTTACCATTACGGGGGTTGGCGCTTGACACACATGCCAGGTACCGTTCATTACGTCATGGCTTTATTATTCCTTAGGATGTAGGCACTACTTTCTCCATTTAATAAAGACTCTGAGGTCCAGGAGATTAAATGATTTGCTGCTGAAGTCACCACCTTTTAATAAGGAGCTGGGGTTTGAACCTAGGCATTCTGGCTCTAGGTTCTCGTGCTGGTCTTAATCGGAGCGTCCAGTCATGCTGTGGACTACCTCCACAAGATGTTTTTGACGGTATTTTCTCCCATGTTGGATTTATTACATTCTTAAGAGCCTTGAGAATTTAAGCCTTAAAAACCTTGACCCAATAAATACCTCAACCCTGTAGCATCACCATTCTCCCAAAGTTTTCTTGCAGGCCAGCCGCATACATGCAAGGCGCTGGGCATCTGGGATGAGGCAAGGTTTCAGACATCCTGGAAAAGCCTGCAATCAGGTTTGGGGCTGAGACCTTCACATAAGAGGAATTGTGTTGAGAGGCACAGGTAACCAATGGTAAATGGCTGCTCCTTTTAGAATCTTGTATATTCTATAAGATGAGGGCATAAGGCCAAGATGGTGAGGTCTCTCCCAATGCAACTGTCTTTTACATCTGCAGCATGGCCTGGAATGAAGTTAGAATGGTGACTGGACCAAAGGACCTGAAGATCTACAGGCCTTGACAAAGCAAGGTACAGAAGGAAACTACCGCATTCATGCAGAATTCTGGCAGGGACCTTTAACAAGATGGCCCTTCACTGTTGACACTGGGGAGAGGTAGGAATTGGGGGTGGTAGAACAGAATCTGAGCTCATGGCTCTTGAGTCAAATCTCTTAACCTTCTTTCTGAGCCTACCCACGCTTTTCCTCCTGAACCTCAGCCCCAGCTACTGATCAACCATTTGCAAAGGCTGTAGAGAGCCAAGTCCTGGCCCTGGGCCTGGGAAGGGGTCTCTGTGCAAAGGAGGCAATGCCCCTTTCACGTGTTGCAGCTTGGGCTAGCCCATTCCTAGTACCTGGCCCAGGGGTGATTGTGGCTGGCATATTCCCAGTCCCTAGGAATAGGTAGAACTAAGGACATGGACATGAGCAGAGCTGAGACAATCCTGTCTGCTCCAGGAGCCGAGGCCTAGGTTTCCCTGGTAACATTCTGCAAGTCTCGGTCCAGAAGGACAAGGGCAATAGTGAAGTTGTAAGAAGCTGGTTGTGTGGTGGGGGGCGGGGGTTGGGGTTGATTAGGCATTTCATGTGGGCAACAGCAGCCTGCTGTCTCATCTATGATTAGGAGTTGGAAGAGCGATCAGGGCTGAAGATATAAGACTAGGTGCTTAGTGCTAGGATGGGTGGATGGAGCCTGGGAGACACTGTCGGTTGGGAAGGAAGGACACCAACCAGTATACATGGCACTTACCAAGTGCCAAACTCTGTTCTAAGCACTTTACAAAGATGAAGAATAGAACCCAGAGGCCAAGGGAGGCTAAAGGGTGAACTGTAAGGGATGGTTGGGTGTGTGTTATCTACATACAGGCACAGGTGCACATATACACATGCAGAGCTATAGGTACGTGATCTCTATATACCCTCCGTGGTCAGGTCCAGAGTATATGGAATCAGATCTTGCTTAGTGACCTTCACTATCTTTCTTTAATCCTGAAGTTATTCTGCTTCTCTTTATCAGCACCATTAAGCAGTGTGTTTTGAACATCTACACTGTGAATCCTTGCCCTGCTTAACCCTGCTGAAGAGAAGCCCTATATATGATGAATCTGGAGAAAGGTGGTGATGTCTCTGGTGTCCGGGGAAGATTTTCAGGAAAACCTAGGAAACCGAATCTAATTCAGACAGTAAAACAGAAATGGGCAAAAGGTAGGGCAAAGGTAACAAGGTGATAACCAGCTTGTGATTCTTTTTTAACCCACCCAAATCAATAAGTCAAACAAACTCCCTGAACAGCCTATCAATGGAGGGTGGTGAATTTTACCTCTTGTGAGTCAATTGAGGAGGGGGGAGTAGTTAATAAGCTCCTTGATTTCAGATTTAGATTTCATTATGCCGTAGAGTATGGTACAGAGAAGAAAGATTCGTTCACACAAAAATATATCCAGCCATCTCAGGCATGAAGGGTTATACAAAGTTGTTTCAACAGCCAACTGGTCCCCAGTCTCTCTGTGGTAGGATAGTGTGTGACTTAGAGTGCTATCACAGGGGACATCCACCTCTACGGTCCCCCTAAGCACCCCATCCCTTCCTGTCTCCTTTAGGAGCCTCATCCTTATAGCATATTCCCTTTAGTTCCTTCCTTTCCATGTCCTCTATCTGCATTTGGACGAGTGCAGGTCTCTCCTGCTCGAGCAAAGCTTCCCTTGATTCTCATTTCCCTTTTTAGTTGCTGTCTCTCTTACTTCATCCTCTCCAAACTCCAGACACCACAATTCATCGTCTGTGCCCCAGGTACTCTCAGCCTCCACAAGTCTGTTGAAATTGCCCATTTGTTTGCTTTGCAAATATTTACTAAATGCCAATACCCAGGTGTTGTTACCAAATGCACCTATGTTTCAGGCAGTGGCCTAAACATTTTTACTATCATTAACTCAATGAATCCTCCCAACCCGATGAGGCAGGGACTTTATTATTATCAGACTTGGAGGTGAGAGAAGTGAAGTAATCTGCCTACCGTCACAAGAAGGAGCTTTTTTTTTTAAAAAACAAACTAGGATTGTGACCCAGGCAGAGACTTCATTTTAACAGCTACCTGCTACTGTGCTGAAGGCTATGCGTTTTCTTTCCAAAATGTGTCCCTTCTTGTGTTTTCCTTTCTCTCTGAGCCCACACCCTTATCTCTTGTTGCCTGGATTCTATATAGGCATCCAACCGACTGTAAAGGCTCCCTCTCCACCCCAGTCCATCCCCTACACTGTGTCGCCTGATAATCTGCCTGAAACTTGTCACTCCTGCTGTCAAAGAATAAAATAATCTCTTTGGAAAAAGAAGACATTCACATATGAGCCCCTGAGATAACCCTATAATGACAAGTAAATAAAATGAAGAGTGAGAACAAGATGAACTTGAAGATCACCTTCTGTGAAGACATTGTAGTTTCCTCAGTACAAATTATAGATGGGAGTGGACAGGGGAGGCATGAAGACCTTCAGCTGAGTGCTGAATTTGAATTAGAAGAGTTTCTGATAGGAATGGTTGGGAAGGGAAGGTTGAGAAGGAAGGGCTATCCACTCTAGTAGTCTTGCCTGGAGAGTCCCATGGACAGAGGAGCCTGGCAGGCTACAGTCCATGGGGTGGCAAAGATTTGGACATGGCTAAGCAACTAACACTTTCACTGATGGGAATGGAGGATTTAAGAGCTGTGTCCTCTAGTTGCTCTGCCCACAAACCCTTTCTTTTGTTAACATTACCTACTGCCCCTACTGTACAAGTCTCAGTCCTGAGCTGTTTTCAAGTTTCCATTTGAAGAATACCTCAACTTGCTTCCTATTAAATCTCTTCTAGGCAATGGCAACCCACTCCAGTACTCTCGCCTGGAAAATCCCATGGATGCAGAAGCCTGGTCGGCTGCAGTTCATGGGGTCTCTTAAGAGTCGAACATGACTGAGCGACTTTACTTTCGCTTTTCACTTTCATGCACTGGAGAAGGAAATGGCAACTCACTCCAGTGTTCTTGCCTGGAGAATCCCAGGGATGGGGGAGCCTGGTGGGCTGCCGTCTATGGGGTCGCACAGAGTCGGACACGACTGAAGCGACTTAGCAGCAGCAGCAGCAGCAGCAGCAAAGTGTTCCCTTCCTCTACCCTGCCCCGGTTTCAGTCCTTGGATTGGGAAGATCCCCTGGAGAAAGAAATGGCAACCCACCCCAGGCTTCTTGCCTGGGAAATCCCATGGACAGAGGAGCTTGTCAGACACAACTGAGTGCCTAAACCTACCCACCCACCTACCTACCTACACTTCCCTTAGAACTTTAAACAACAGGAGTGCGTGTTTAAGAAACATCTTATCCTTGGAGCAAACAGGTTAATGCCTTTGAAGAAACAGATTGAAGAAGTCACTAAGAGGCAAGATTTTTCCACAAAAGAGTTAAAGTAGTAATCTTAATGGAGTAGCTTCCAGGAATGATGTTTTGTTTTGCTATTAGAGTGAAATTAGAGATCTAATTTCACCTTCACTCAGTTTTTCAAGGCAGGGGCTATTTTTTAAAAAAACTTTTTTATTTATTTGGCTCCACTGGGTCTTAGCTGCAGCATACAGGATCTTTTAATTGCAGTACGTGGGATCTAGCTCCCTGACCAGGGATCGAACCCAGGCTCCCTGCATTGGGAGTTGTGGACCATCAGGGACATCCCAGGGTAGGTGCTCTTCTTACCCCATTTTGCAGTTGAGTTAGTGGAGATGATTGAGGTTAAGGATCCTGTCTGAAATCACACACTAGCAATGCAGAGCTGCCTGCACAGCCCACGCTCTTATGTACTACACCTCCTGGGAAACACTGTTATGGGCAGGTCATTTGTTCTGTGTTCAGTTATGGTTGGAAAACCAGGAGGAAGCGCTGCATGGGAGAGTTTTGCTGCTTTGCCTGCACCAGTGTCCTCGGTGTTGAAATGGAGTGTACCTCCGAGTGGAAACCTCTCTCTGCTTCCACCTCTAAATGAGGCTGTAGCACTAGACCACTGAAGGCTGAGCTCTCCCGGGGCTGACATTCTGTGATTACTGAGCATTGTGGAAGGGTGTGCTGGGGGGAGCTAATTGAGTGAGTTAGTAATTTGGTTGCCAGGGTAACTCTTTCCTGATTGGAAGGAAGGGATCACAGGGTTTGACACAGACTTTGCTGGATAGGAAAGTGGTGTCTGATGTACTCTCCATGTTTCTGCTTCTGAGCTGGAAAAGGAAAGAGCAAAAAAATGGTAAAATTGAATTCAAATATTGCAGCATTTATGCCTAAGTTAGAATGAAATCTTGGGGTGGCAGACTTTGGAGTTATTTGTGAAGTATGGATTTCTTTTCTCCAAATCACTTATTTGTCAATTTCTGTGTTTTAGTTTATTTAGTTTTTTTTTTTTTCATTGAGTTTATAGCTTTGGTCTTTTATCTTACCCAGGCCGTTTTCTGTGGACAGCTGTCTTCATAGGATGCTGAAGGTGAGAAAACGGTTACAGCATACCTAGCTTTCCCTAGCTCAGCCTAGGTATGTGGGGCATGGTTTTCCGTGGTTCCAATGGCAGGATCATCACTTTGGACAGCTGCAGGGGTGTCAGTCACATTATAGTATATGTAAGGTTGTGCAGTGAATAGTATCGGACTGTGTGTGATGGCATCAGGCTATTGGAAAGAGGACTGAACTGGGAACCCAAAGAGCTGGTTTCTAGATTCTGTCAGATATTTGACTTTGTAAATGACTTTCTAGGCCATTCTGCCTTGCCCCCTTCCAACTATTTCCCACCTATGCCACTCGGTCATGTCGGACTCTTTGGGACCCCACGGACTGTAACCTGTCAGGCTCCTCTGTCCATGGGATTTCCTAGGCAAGAATCCTGGAGTGAGTTGCCAATTTCCTTCTCCAGTGGATCTTCCTGACCCAGAGATTGAACCCAAGTCTCTTGTGCCTCCTGTATTGGCAGGCGGATTCTTTACCACTGTGCCACATGGGAAGCCCTTTTCTACATATAAAATGGTCTAAGTTTTATTTTATTATTTTTTTTCTCTCCTAGCGACCCCATCGGGGAAGGCAATGGCCCCCACCCCAGTACTCTTGCCTGGAAAATCCAATGGACGGAGTAGCCTGGTAGGCTGCAGTCCATGGGGTCGCTAACAGTCAGACAGACTGAGCGACTTCACTTTCACTTTTCTCTTTCATGCATTGGAGAAGGAAATGGCAACCCACTCCAGTATTCTTGCCTGGAGAATCCCAGGGATGGGCGAGCCTGGTGGGCTGCCGTCTATGGGGTCACACAGAGTTGGACACGACTGAAGTGACTTAGCAGCAGCAGCAGCAGCAGCGACCCCATGGACTGCAGCCTACCAGGCTCCTCCATCCATGGGATTTCCCAGGCAAGAGTACTGGAGTGGGTTGCCATTGCCTTCTCCTAAGTTTTATTATTTATTTATTTATTTTTTTCCCTAAGTTTTAAAAATTATGTAAACCCTGACTTATACCAAAAAAGGTCTTTGGGGTGAGTAGTAAGACCTTGCAGCATTTTAAAAAATGGACAGTGACGGTTATAGGGTTGTAGTGCAGTTAAGGCTTCCCCAGTAGCTCAGCTGGTAAAGAATCCGCCTACAAAGTAAGAGACCCCAGTTCAATTCCTGGTTTGGGAAGATCCCCTGGAGAAGGGACAGGGCTACCCACTCCAGTGTCCTTGGGCTTCTCGGGTGGCTCAGACAGTAAAGAATCTGCCTGCAATGCAGGAGACCTGGGTTCAATCCTTGGGTTGGGAAGATCCCCTGGAGGAGGGCATGGCAACCCACTCCAGTATTCTTGCCTAGAGAATCCCCATGGACCGAGGAGGCAGGCAGGCTACAGCCCATGGGGTCACAAAGAGACAGATACTAAGCACAGTGCAGTTAAAGTACCTCATGGTAGGCATTGTTTTCTCCAGGATTCCTTTTCGAAGAAGGGGGTTGTATTATGTGAATGCTATAGTTGAATCTAGCCTTAACCATCTTTACAAGAAGCCAGCCTGGTTTGGGCAGTGGCATTGAATCACAGCCAACTTGACCCTGGATTGCTCCTAACTCTTTGACCTCCAGGAATACCACCCATGTTAAGAAGCAAGGACCTTAGGGCTCCTCCAGTGCCAGGGGAAGTTGACACCTGATCAGTTTCCTCTTGCTCAGTGCTTGGAGGTGATAGCTCACTGCATTATTGGAGCCCGCCCCCCCCCATCCCTCTTCAGTTTGTGTTAGAGCCTCCAGAGTCACCATTCCCTTGCTGGGTAGCAAAGGACTGACTCCCCGACAACCCTTCCTGGGGAGGTTGAGGGAGATGGCTGCCTTGGTGTACTCTGCAGTTACCATTAGGGTCTGTGTGTGCATTTGGAGGGAGAGAATGAGGAGGTATAAACAAAAGGCATTGAGTCCAAAAGGGAGTTAGGAAATCAGGGTTCTAAATCATACAGCATTCTATCCGGAAAGCACTCTTTGGGTCATGGTTTGCCTTTGTTTCACGACAAACCAAGGATCCAGTCGATCGGCTACCAAGGGTCAGTCCTGGGAAGGAAGGAGTAGAGACTAGACTATTTTATCTCCAGGATGTGCCAGGCACAAGGAACTCGTTTCCTTATCATCTCATTTCTCATCTGTTATACAAATGGGGCAACTGAAGCCCATAGAGGTTAAGCAACTTGTCCAAGGTCCCCATTTAATACGGGGACTTGAACTCTGGATGTCCTGTTGTGCAGCATGGCTTCTTCCTGGAGGAAACACTGAAGTAACTGAGAACCGGAGGGAGAGAGATGGGCTGTTGGGGAGAAACTGGGAGTAAATGTGCCAAGGGCAAAGAGAGGAGTCCCTTCATAACGCCCGCAGGCAGCTTTCCCATTGCACGTTTGCACCATGAGTACCCCCTAACCAAGAGCTGACCCCAGCTCTTAAAGGGCCACCTTGTGGAACAAGTCCACTTAATGACCACAGTAGAAAGAAAAAAGCGATAACCTTCCCAACCTGCAGTGACTGACTGATCTGATGTCCTTTGCTAATACAGTCAGGGGCAGCTTCTCCAGCAATGACTAGTAATCCAGAAGCTCTAAGGTTTTAGTGAATGGGACTGGTCCAAATCCTGACCTCACTTTCATTTAATTTCATGCCAGCACCAATACACACCCAGCCGGCGCAGACCCTAACTAGGGAGCTGCTCAGACACAAAGGCGCTCTAATTACCATCCACAAGCCAGGCCTGACAAGGATTTCAAGTGTTTTCATGTTTATGTAGATCAGAGAAATGTGTTCTGTGCATCTTTCCCACCGCCGCCAAGTATAAAATAAAACCAAACAAAAAACCCAACACATTTATTAAAAACAGATATTTCAGTTAAGTTAACATCCTATAATCAGGATAGCCACAATTCCAGACACTCCGGTGCGAAGTGTAGGTATGTCAATAGCCACATCTGGATGACGAACATGCCATTGAATCTTATAAAACGAAAACATCAACAATACCGTCTTAGAGCCTTTAGACTGCGTTAACATTATGTTACGAGCACTTCACCAGGTTCACAATGGCAAATTCTGCAGCTTCTCCATTCGGAGGGTCACATTTTTTTACTCGGTTTCCTTCACTTACAAAGGCAAGCTGGCAAGGCTGGGGGGAGGGGCAGAGGGAGGAAATCAACTCCATCTATCCAGGGAATTGCAGCTGTTATTGCAAATGGCCCCGGAGAGCCCATTATAAGCTGCTGCGCTAGACTGTGTGTCCCTGGAGTGCCCCATCACGTGGTGTCTCCCGGCCCCCAGCCTGGGCCCCCAGGAGCGGCAGCGCCACTGGCTAGAGTTGGACAGCAGAGCGGAGGGGAAGAGGAGGGACTCGAGGCCACTTCTCCGGGCAGTTCCCGTCAAAGTCCGGGGCGCGGCCGCCCGCAGGAGGCACCGGCGCCTAGCACATCGCCACCTCCCTCAACCCGCCGTGGCAGCGGTGCCCGTGTCCTCAGGAGACTCCAGCACTTGCAAAACACCGCGTACTACTCCGAGTACAGGCAGAACCGGGTGACTCTGCCCTGCTAGAGCCCCGCAATCTCTTTTGCGCCCAGGAAATGGTGACCTTGAACCCGAGGAGGGGCGGACAGACTGTGAAAATACACATTCAAGAGAACCGCGGGTTCACTCCGCGCCGCGCCCTCACCTTTCCCCAGGACCTCTCACCCCCACGTCCAATTAGCATCCCAGGTGCTCCGCCTTGCCCCGCCGCTCAGAGAAACGCAGACAGTCGCAAAGCGGGTGGGGGTGGGGGTGTGCAGAGAAAAGGTTACGTCTATTCAGTTCTCCAAAATGTCCTTTCACGGTGCCGCGTGTTTTATACCAAGAACAAGCACCTCAAAACACACGAGATAGGTGGTTTTTTTTTTTTTTAAAGTGTCGTAAAATTTCAAGTCTGGCAGTTTGAGGTACTCCCTTAAATGATCTACAAATGTTCCCCTCTCCTAAAGTGAATCAGGAACCAGCCTTGGAAAGGTAAAGCAAGTAACTGGGGTCATCCTTGTCCTTTGGGCGCTCCGCGATCCTGAGAAGCATAGACTCCGGCCACGTGGTTGCCAGGTTGGAGGACCCCAGAGGCTGCGTGGAACCGCACGCTGCGCCAGCAGGGCTGGTCACACCAGTGGGGATTCCTACTGACTGCGAGCTTGGGGTGCACTCTGTAATCTGCCTTCAGTGGGACAAACGAAGTCAACCACGTCGGGGCCCTAGACCTCAGTTCCCGGGAACACATTCTCAATTTTTCGACTCCTCATCTTCATATAAGGTATTTTCCCGCTTCCGGAAGTGCGACTTCACCAGTTTGAGTAGAGATATAGCCCTCAGGGGAACCCCTTGCCCTTCAGGCAGAGGCTCGCGCAGTGGCCACTCTCGAGGTGTTAGCTGCCAGGGACTAGAACGCTGTCGCCTGTTCTGAGCTGCGCCCTCCTCCCGGACGCGCCGGGGTCGCTGCAGGCCGCGCGAGAGCTGCGGGGCGAAGGGGGCTCATGCACTGGGGCCGACAGAGGGCCCAGGAGCTGGCGCTGGGGGAGCTTTGCGTGCAATTGCAGCCGTCGCGAATGAAGCCTCCGCACCGCCTCCTTGATGAGGTTCCCCGAGAGCACGAGCTGCTGCAGGAGCCGGTGCGGGTCGTCGTCAACGTTGCGGGCTGGAGGCTGTAGCCCGCGTCGGTGCTGGAGGCGGCGGGAGGCAGCGGCGTCCCGCAGCCAAACTCGCCGGCAAGGGCCCGACAGGGGCTGCGGGGAACCCCGTTTGTCTGCTCCCAAAGGCTCATCAAGGCTGGGCTGAGGGGGCAATGGGGACAGCGCGCTGGGGCCTGCGGCGAGCTCAGCCACAAAGTAGGGCGCAGCCCGGCCCCGCACACGGCCGCGGTCCCCGAGGGCGCAGCGCAAGGCCCCCGAGGGCGCCGGGCCCCCAGCCTCGACCGACGCGGCCGGTAGAAGCAGCGGCTGCGCTGGGGCCGGGGCCTTGTCCGCTCTCACCGCCGCCGGGGGCCGCGGGGGCTGCAGTGGCGGCCCCGGGGGCGCGCACGCGGAGGCAGGGCGGTCCTGCGCCGCGTCCAGCTGCAGCGTCTCTCCGATCTGGGCCACCAGCCGGTCCACCTCAACCGAGCCGCCCACAGTCACCGACTGTTCCAGCAGTAGGAAGCTGTCCTCCTCCTCCTCCTCTTCCTCGGCGGCTTCCTCTTCCTCCTCCCTCCGGCACGGCATGGCCCCCGCGCCGGCACCCGGAGCTGTGCGGGGGTCGCTGGCGGCTCGGCTGTCCCGGGGGCTCGGTGGGCCGCGGCGGAGCCCGGCGCGGTGCCGAGGCCGAAGCCGGAGCCCGGGCGGACGCGGAAGCCGGAGCCCGCCAGGCACTCGCGCCGCGCGCCTGCAGCCGCGGGAGCCGGAATCCTACCGGCTCGGGTTGATTTGTAAACAATGGGTGACGTCGCCGCCGGGCCCTACCACCGCGCCGGGGAGGGGTGCTCCGTACATTTGGGGGCCGGGGCAACCTCTGGGCAAGAGTCCTGGGTGAAGCCTTGCTGCCTCTGAGCTTTACAGCCCGGAATGCTGTCTGTGGGTGGAAATGGGGAGCCGATCTTCGCTCTCTGAGCCTGGCATGATTGACATTTCCAGAAGATGAACACCGGCGTGGCCTCTGTTGGTTTCTTCCACACACAAGCACAGACACTTACACCCACACACCCACACACTTCTCTAGGCGCGTCAACGTGTCTGGTTTTGGCATTTACGCTTTTGAGGTTAGGGATGCCGGCATTTGTGAAGTGATGGCGGCGTGAGTGAGGCGAGTGATGGAGAGAAGGCGTCAGGCTAGGGATCAGTCTGGAGATTAGGGAGACGAGGCTGACAGATGAAAAGAAAGAAGGGGACCCTGTGGTGCGATGAGGGTGGCGGATTGGAAATTGGCAAAGAAAAGCCACTAATTAATGTTTTTTGATCGGGAGCGTGGGTATGTGGGGACCTGGACAGGGACTGTAGAGGAGGTTGCTCGTCTTGGGAGGAGCGGCGAGCTAGAAAGTTCTTTTAAGAAGAATGACTCAACCCAGTAGGGGAGTATCCTTTCTGAGGCGGGTAGCAGGAGAGGAAAATGGTCAGCTATTTGGATGGAAATGGAGACACGGCCATAGTAACCCTCCAAGATATCCTGGTTGGTTTAATGATTAACCAAGACTTCATTTTTTAAAAGAAAGAGAGATAGAAAACGATTATTTATCATCGTATTGTTTGGAGTTTTAAAACCTGTATTCAAAATCCCAAACCCCTCAGGCCTAACTTCCGAACATTAATTACCCTTGTAGGTAGATTTTTGGTGGACCAACCTTTATAGGGGAGGGATAGTAACAGGGTGATTGACATATTCCAAAACAGGATTATGGTAATGGTTGCACAACTCGGTAAATTTTCTAAAAATCATTTATTTTAAAAAAAAACTTTATTTTTAATCATTGACTCAATGGACATGAGTTTGAGCAAATTCCAGGAGATAGTGAAGGACAGGGAAGCCTGGTGTTCTGGAGTTCATGGGGTTGCAACGAGTTGGACATAACTTAGCGACTGAACAATTTCTTATTGAAGAATAATTGCTTTACAATATTGTGTTGGTTTCTACCATACATCAACATGACTCATCCATAAGTATACATATGTCCCTTCCCTCTTGAACCTCCCTCCCACTTCCCACCCCGTCTCACTGCTCGAGATTATCACAGAGTGATTTGAGTTCCCTGAGTCCTACAGCAAATTCCCAATGGCTGTTTTATATATGGTGGTGAGGTGAAGTCGCTCAGTCGTGTCCGACTCTTTGCGACCCGGTGGACTGTAACCTACTAGGCTTCTCTGTCCATGGGATTCTCCAGGCAAGAGTACTGCAGTGGATTGCCATTTCCTTCTCCAGGGTTTATATATGGTAATCTATATGTTTTCATGCTACTCTCTCCACTCGTCCCACTCTCTCCTTACCCCATGGGTCCAAGGTCTGTTCTCTATGTATGCGTTTCCATTGCTGCCCTACAAATAGATTCATCAGTACCACTTTTCTAGATTCCATATGTATGTGTTAATATACAATATTTATTTTTCTCTTTCTGACTTACTTCACTTTTTATAATAGGCTTTAGGTTCGTCCACCTCATTAGAATGGACTCAAATGCATTCCTTTTTATAGGTGAGTAATATTCCATTGTGTGTATGTTCCACAACTTCTTTATTTATTCATCTGTCAGTGGGCATCTAGATTGCTTCTGTGTTGCTTCCATGTCCTAGCTATTGTAAATAGTGCTGCAGTGAACATTGGGGTACATGTATGTTTTTCAGTTATGGTTTCCTCAGGATATATGCCCAGTAGTGGGATTGCTGGGTCATAGGTAGTTTTATTCCTAGTCTTTTAAGGAATCTCCATACTGTTCTATTAGTGGCTGTATCAGTTTTCATTCCCACCAACAGTGCAAGAGGTTTCCCTTTTCTCTACACCCTCTTCAGCTGTTATTGTTTGTAAACCTTTAAATGATGGCCATTCTGACCGGTGTGAGGTGATACCTCATTGTAGTTTTGATTTGCATTTCTCTAATAATGAGTAATGCTGAGTATCTTTTCATGTGTTTATTAGCCATCTGTGTGTCTTTGGAGAAATGTCTGTTTAGGTCTTCTGCCCAATTTTTGAGTAGGTTGTTTGTTTTTCTGGCACTGAGTTGCATTAGCTGCTTGTATATTTTGGAGATGAATCCTTTGTCAATTGCTTACTTTGCTATTATTTTCTCCCATTCTGAGGGTAAAAACTCATTTAATTGACATGTAAATTACATGTCAATAAAGCTGTTTTAACAATTAGCCACAAAGTACACATGAACAAACACAGAAGCCAGGCAGTAGAGAACTCCTTTACAGTATGGAGCAGGAGACCAGCATTATTTGGAAAGAAACTGGAGCCTGGGGATCCAGGTAAGTAGAAACAAGGATCTTGGTGGGCAGTTCCAAGATGATAATAACAGGAGCAAACCTTTAGGGAGGAGTGGGATCGAGGGAAGAGGTGGGAAGTTGTTAAAAAAGAGTTGGGCTTATTTTTGTCAAGTTTGGAGGGAAGAATGTGAGAATAAAGGAAGAGGTAGTATGAAGAAAGCAAATGAATTTTTAAATCTTGGAATTCTGGACTTCTACAGGGTGTCTTAAAAATCATCACCTGATTTTAGTGGATTCCTTAGGAATTTCTGTGTACAAGATCATATCTGCAAACAGACGAAGGTTTATTTATTTCTTTCTAATCTGGATGGCTTTTGTTTTTCCTGCCTAATTCTCTGGCTGAAAACTCTAGAACAAGGTTGAAGAGAGGTGGTGAGGGCAGACATCCTTGTCTTGCTCCTGATCTTCAGGGAAAGTATTCAGTCTTTTACTATTAAGTATGATGTTGGCTTTAGGTTTTCATAAATGGCCTTTTCTCAGGTTGGGGATGTTCCCTTTTTCTTGTTTGTTGAGCATTTTTTATTATGAATGGGTCATTTCTCTTTATCTTTACTTGAGTTATAGATGTATACCTTATGTAAATTGAAGACATTCCTTCATTTGTAATTACTAGTCATTTGAGAGTGATCAATGCAGCCAGTTATTAGCTAGAATATTCTGAACTTAATTAAAATTTTAAAATGAAAATAACTAGCATCAGTTTAGAATTTTTGTTTTGATTTTTTGGTTCAAAATATTGTAAGTCTCATGCATTGTTCTGTATGTGAAAATGGTACAACCACTTTGGGAAAAGGTCTGACAGTTTTTTATAAAACTAAACATACACCTGCCCTATGATATAACTCCAAAACTATATATTTACCTAAGAGAAATGAAATCATAGGTCCATGTCAAGGCCTATAGGCAGATGAATATAGCAGCTTTATTCATAAAAGCCATAAATTGGAAAGTGCATAAGTGATTTATCAACAGATAAATGGATAAATTGTAGCACATTCACATGATGTTGGTGACAACATACTCTTCAGCAGCAAAAAGGGCTGTACTGCTACAGGCAGTAACGTGAATGAACCTCCAAAACAGGATGGTAATTGGGCTTCCCTGGTGGTCCAGTGGCTAAGGTGCCATGCTCCCAATGCAGGGGGTCCTGGGTTTGATCTTTGGTTAGGGAACTAGATTCCACAGACCACAACTAAAGATTCTGCAAGCCACAATGAAGACTGAAGATCCTGAGTGCTGCAACCAAGATCCAGTGCAGCCAAATAAATAAATGTTTAAAAAACAAAAACAGTATGCTAACTGAAAGAAGCCAGACAAAAAAGAGCATATATGGCTTAATCCTCCTTATATGAAGTTCCAGAACAAGTAAAATTAGTTTATGAAGACTGATTGCCTTTGGAGAGGTTGGGGCAGTAGCAGGGACTGACTTGGAAGAGCCCAGAAGGAGATTCAGGGCATGGTGGGAATGTTCTGTATCTCGATATCTTGATTCCAGGTTTCCCAGGAAATTCATTGAATCCTACACTTAGAATTCATTGTATGTAAATTTTATGTGAAAAGAAAAAACTGTTCACAAATATTGATTTCTAGTTAATAGACACACTGAGTGAGGTATACTGATGTTTGCAGTTTATTCTCAAGTGCCCAAAACCATGAGATGGATTGATACATAGATAGAAGGATGGTTAGGACAGGTAGGTATATGATAAAGCATGTATAGTGACATGCTACTGTCACTGTATAATCGAGCAGTTCCACTCCTAGGTATATACGTGGGAAATTTGAAAACATAGTCATTCAAAAAGTTGTACCCAAGTGTTTACAGCAGCATTATTCATAATAGCCTCAAAGTAGAACAACCTAAATGTTAAGTAGCTAATGAATGGATGAATAAAATATTATCTATTCATACAGTGGAATATGATTTATCATACAAGGTATGAAATGCTATTATATGCTACAGTATGGTGAACCTGTATACAGTATGGGTGAAAGAGTTGGACATGACTGAGCGACTGAACTGACTGATGGGTGAACCCTGAAGACAAAAGTGAAAGAAACTAGACACAAAAGGCCACCTATTGTTTGATTCCATTTATATGAAATTTCCAGAATAAACAAATCTGTAGAGACAGAAAGTGGATTAGTAGTTGTCAGAGGTTGGGAAGAGAGGGGAATTAAGACTAATTGATAATGGGCATGAGATTTCTTTTGAGGTGACAAAAATGTTCTGGAATTAGTGGTGATGTTTGTACTACATAGTGAATACACTTAAAACCACTAAAGTGCACACTTCAAAAGTTTACACTTGATTTTCTTATTTATTTATTTTGCTGTGCAACTTTGGGATCTTAGTTTCCCGACCAGGGATCGAACCTCAGACCTTGCAGTGGAAGCATGGAGTCCTAACCACTGAACTACCAGAGAATTCCCCAAAATGTACACTTCAAAAGCCACTTTAAAATGAATTTTCTGTTATGTGAAGTATAGCTCAGTTTTTTAAATGCTAAGAAATATTAATGGTAGAATCTAGGTGCTGAGTAATAGGGTTGTTCACTATTAAATTCCTTCCAATTTATTGACAGTTTGGAACGTTTTAGAGTAAAATGTTAGAGAGGAAAAAAAAATAAGCCACAGAAAGGGAGCAACTATGTTTGTGACTTCTTTTAGAATTGGCCAGGGCACAGGGGGCTCTGGGCTGACTGTTGGAAAGGAAGGCAGGAGGAAGTGTACACCCTGCCGGCATGTTGCCTAATGCCTGAACGGGCAATGGTGTAGATTCACAATCCAGTGTTAAAAAGATGTAGACAGCCTGCTGCGGGTCGACTACATTCTTGCCCACTGTGGAGGATTTCAAACAATATGGCAGGAATAAGACTTGCCACTGTTTTAGAGGCCAGCAGCACCCTTGAGCAATGGGCCTTGGAAACAGGAAAGCAGGCACAGGCTTGCTCCTATGCCCCTCCTTTCATTGCCTCCCAGACCAGCGGCTCTAGAAGCTGGCTTGGTCAGGGAGGAGAAATTGGTATAGAAAAAATTTTAAGAGATTTAGGGGATTCACATTGAGATGCAAAAAGGTACTAAGAGTTATTAAACACCTCTCTGTAGAGTAGCAGCTGAGAAAGCTGGAAACACCAGGGAAGGCAAAGTTTGAAAATCTCTTAGAGGCTGCTTATAGGGTGGGAAAGATAACTGCCCACAGGTTAAACAGGAGGAACAGTTAGGTCTGTAACTCGGTAGTTAAAATGGATTAAAGGATTGGGCTAACAGTGATGCAGTAATGTGGAATATTTTGCCATTTATAAAAGTAGAAAGCACTCAGGATTGGAAAGGTTTTGAGGGATGCAGCCCCAGAGGTGGAGACTTGAATAGTGTACTGAGTTGAATAGGATCCCCTATGAACTCATGGGGCTTCCCAGGTGGGGCAGTGTTAAAGAATTTGCCTGCCAATGCAAGAGACACAAAAGATGTGGGTTTGACCTGGGTCAGGAAGATCCCCTAGAGTAACAAATGGCAACGCACTCCAGAATTCTTGCCTGGAAAATTCCATGAACAGAAGTCTAATGGGTACAGTTGATGGGGGTCAAAAAAGAGTAGGACATGACTTAGCGACTAAACAACAGCCTCCACCAAATTTGTGTCCATTTACAATCTGTAAATGTGACTTTACTTGGAAACAGGGTCCTTGAAGAGGTAATCAATTTAAGATGAGGTCAAATTGGATTAGGGTGGGCCCTCATTTAGTGACTGTTTTAAAGTGTCTTTTAAAAAAGGGACTTCCGGGACTTCCTTGATGGTACAGTGGCTAGGAATCCACCTGCCAATGCGGGGGACTTGGGTTTGATCCCTGGTCTGGGAGGATGCCACATGCTGTGGAGCACCTAAGCCCACACACCGTAACTACTGAGGCCTTGCTCTAGAGCCAGTGAGCTGCAGCTACTGAAGCCCGAGCACCTCTAAGCCTGTGCTCTGTCCACAAGAGAAGCCTTGGCAATAAGAAACCTGAACACCGCAACTAGAGGAACCCCCACTCACTGCAACGAGAGAAAGCCTTCTCGCAGCACTGAAGATCCAGCACAACCAAAAACAAACAAATAAATATTCTAAAAAGAGGGAAATTTGGACACAGAGACACACAGACGGATGCCATGTATGGATAGAGGCAGAGATTAGAGTGATGCTACCACACGCCAAGGAACACCAAGGACTCCCAGCAACTGCCAGAAGCCAAGAGAAAGCAGGGAGTAACTTCTCCCCCTGAGTCCCCAAGAAGGAACTGACCCTGCCAACTGGCACCTTATTTATATCGGACTTTTGGCCTCCAAACCTGTGAGAAAACAAGTTTCTGTTGTCTTAAGTCATCAAGTTTGTGATAATTTATCACAACAGCCCTAGGAAACTAGCGCAAATAGTTTCCAGGAATTGTTTAAAATTTGTAAGCTATGGAGAAATTTACCGAAGATTGCTGGGGTTAGTTCTCAGACTCAGTGGAAAAAACTGAAGGCCTGTGAGTGTCCCTGATAGATTTTGGGTTATGCTCGGCCCAGTCAGGTCTGCCATCAGAAGAGAAATAAAGAATGGAGAGATGTGATCCTGGCTTATGCTTACTCTGATTCCCTGTGCTCAGTTTTAACCTAGGAGGCTGTCTGGGTACACAGCAGTCTCCCTCTCAGTAGTTTAGAAGGGCTGTCCTAAGAACAGGGCTGCTGTGAGGGGACAGTTTAAAAAAAAAGTCAGTGGGGAGAGGACTTCTCTGGCAATCCAGTGGTTGAGGCTCTGTACTTCCAATGCAGGGTGCATGGGTTTGACCCCTCATCGGGGAGCTAAGATCTACATGCTATGAGTTGTGCAATCTAAATAAATTTAAAAATATATAAATATATATAAAGAATGAAGAGGTGACAAGGAGCCATTACACTCTCATTGTATTTTGATCATAGGTAAAAAGTGGCCATGGAGGAACACATCTCTACAGGGACTATTAGGGTGATCCTGCATAGGCTGATGCAGTTAGTGCTCCTGTTTCTGGGACTGCAGAAAGGGCACTACTGCCCCTGCCAAACCACGGCAGTGAGAACAGAAAAGTAGATACTCGAACTCGCAGGATGACTGGCTGCAGGTGTCAGAGGAAGGCAGTCTCAGACCTGCAGAGGCTTTGTGTGTGTGTCTGGATGCCTGAATATCAGGAGACACAGGGTAGCCTAGTTCAGTATTTCAGAAAAAGACCTTAGGACTTCTCTGCTGGTCCAGGGGTTAAGAAACTGCCTGCCAACGAAGGGTTCAATTCCTGGCCTGGGAGGATTGCACACGTGGTGGAGCAACTAAGTCCGTGCACCACAACTGCTAAGTATGTGCTCTAGAGCCTGCATACAGCAACTGCTGGAGCCCACGTGCCTTGCAGCCCGTGCTCCCCAAGAGAAGCCACCGCAACGAGAAGCCCGTGCTCTGCAACGAAGAGTAGCCCCGACTCACCACAACTAGAGGAGAGCCTGCACAGCAGCGAAGACCCAGCACAGCCAGATGTAAATAGATAATAAAATCTAAATAAAGTCTGCAAGGGTGGTTTGGCGGGCAATGCCAATCAGGCAAGGCCTATGAGATGTACTCAGATCAGGACATGAGACAGATAATAGTAACTACCACATATTGATTATATTTTTATCAGTTTTATTTAGGTATCATAAAATGCACACATTTAAAATGTACGATTCAGTGGTTTTTAGTATTTTTAACAGTTGTGCAACCAGCACCAAAACCTAATTTTAGAATATTTGCTGCATTCTAAAAAGAAACTTTGTACCCATTAGCCAAACACTTTAATTTTTAAAAATACTTATTTATTTATTTATTTGATTGAGCTGGATCTTACTTGTGGCTGCAGTGTGGGATCAAATTCCCTGACCGGGGATCGACCCTGGGTACCCTGCATTGGGAGCTCGGAGTCTTAGCCGCTGGGCCACCATGGAAGTCCCAAGAGCACTTTAAAGAGATTATTTTCTTTAGTCTTCCAATAACTTCTTCATTTAGTATTATCCTCTTTCATGGACAAGAAAACCAAGGCCTAGAGTTAAGAAAAACTTGTACAAGATAACACAAACTGCCAGTGCCAGAGCCAGGATTCAAACTTGGTTTTGGTTGATGCCAAAGGGTGCCCTTCTCAAACCATTACCCAGGTTCTGTAATCTGTTCTTCTAACTCTGCCTGGTTCTTACTCCCTAAGGCCTATTTCTTGCCCTCAGGGCTTCGGCCAATTGTCATGTCCTGTTTCTGGTCCCACCAGCCATACCCTTCAAGTTTCTGCAAGTTGCTTCGGGGCCCTACCCTCTTTCCCTTTAATCCACTCTTCAGGCAAATCAACTTCCTAATGCCCAGTCTTGCTCAGGTTACCCACCAGCCCCACTCTGAATAGGTCCACAGTACGTCATGAATAAAACCCTTAGCTTCTTAACATAGAATCCAGAACTCAAAAGCCTGGTCCTGGTCCACTCTTCCAACCTTCTCTTGACCTCACAGAAGCCCTTTGCTCCTATCACACTGGGTCCTTGCCAGCTTCCACATGTATCTAACATGATCCTGTTTCCCAGGATCATGTTATTTGGTCATATTTGGTCCTATTCTTTCTGTAGAAAGTACTATTCCCCCAAATTTCTATCGGTCTAAATCTTACTTGGTCCAGCTACAAACCTCCTCCAACAGGCGGTGGTTCCTCCTGCCCTCTGCCTTCCTACCCCATTCAGCTCACCCAGTGGGGCTCTTACTACATACTTTCTGTATTAACTTGGGTTGGTCCGGACTGTGAAATCCAGAGAGTCCTTTGATTGCCCGACCAGAGTAATTTGCCCACTCTCTTTAGACAGAGACAGCATCAGTGCCACCCAAAACACACAGAGAATAGGGGAGCAGAGATCCCCTAAAGAGATGCTGGGTGCATTGAAACAAAGACCTATGTCCAATTATAGGTGGGATGTAAGACCTGTGTAACCTCACTATTTTACTTAATACCTCTTTGATATATTTGGCTCACGTGTTCCTTTATTCATTCAAAAATAGTTACATAAGCAAAAACCAAATATAGTCCTTAATTCATAGAACTTACAGTCTAGTGGGAGAAGCCAATACTAATCAATAATAAAAGCAAACCTGGAAATGCTGCGAAACGGTAACCTGAGACATAGTGATGGAGTCTCGAGAAGGTTTTCAGGTTTTCTAATTCACACGATCCTGTAAATTATTTTAGCTGGGTGATGAGCCTTTTATTTCGCAATTAAACTGGTCCTTTAAATTTACACGTTCCAGAAGAGGTACCTTTGGATTTAATTCACGCTGAAGTGTGAATGAGCGAGGCAACCCTCTCTTCCTAAATCCTTGAAAGAAGATAGATCCTGTGGTTGAGGATGACTGCAGAGGCCTAAGGAGGCTAAAGAACTGTTTCCTTTACTTTCTGATTTTGACTGAGGGACACTTGGAAGCTGGCTCTGAAGGATCCTGTCTAGAGGACAGGAGAGGTGTGGAAGTCATAAGGCCTTTGCTGACCTTCACTCTTCTTAGTAGCTATAGAAGCTTCATGTGCAAAATTTATCTGTGTACCAAAACAACCTGCACAAGAATGGCAGGAAAAAAGGATCCCTCCCAGCTTCAGCTCACATGACGGTGGAGATAGCACCCAGCACGGAGAGTTCGTAATGTACTGGCCCATTTCTGAACATCACATATATGTTACTCCTTTGAAACTTACCGTCAGCACCTGGGGCCTCCTCACCTGAGGTCTGGGGTGTTTTTGGGTAGAGCTCCAGAGAGATTCCAATTCAAAATGATTCATTCTGTTTGCAGGTCTTCCAACTCACCCTGCAAGACTGAGGACCACTGGCATCTCCCTCAGCTCTGCCCCACGCCAAGTCTGGCTGCTTGTAGTACTTTCAGGCTTTCAGAGAGTTTGGTCTTTGCCTCTGCTGTGGCCCAGACAGCCTGGCCCCCTTGCCCTCCAGCTACAGTCTGAGTTTTTGGAGTGTGGGATCCATGGCTTATTCAACACTGTAGCCCCGGATGGTGACTGCCAATGAGTAATGCTTCAGGACTGTGTGAGCTTCCAGTCCTGTTCTCTGCCAGCCTCTTACCTCTGACCTTACAGTCCTGGCTAGGGAAAATGACCCTCAGAGCTTTCACTCTGGGGTTCCAGACCCAGACTTGTTTTTAGCTGTATAGAACCGGCTCCTCTCCTTCCCCTCACTGAGTTCCCTCCCCGGATTTCTGGCCCTGTGGCCAGTTTTGAAGAGAATTCAATAGCAAAGCTGGACAGGTTGTTTTTTTTTTTTTTCCCAACCTGTGAAATATGTAGATGTTAGTCTTTAGTGTGTCTGACGGAGACAAGGGTTAAGCTTTGCCCCAGCGCAGAGTGACCATGTGCCCCAGGAAGTAAACTATTGGGAATGATTTGTAGCACACATTTGTCCTTTAATTTTTCCCCATTTTTGCTGGTGATCCTCCACTGGGTGAGCTTTGCTGGGAGACAGAGCTCTCCCCCAGGAAGAAGGGTAGAGGCAAATGACCTCGGCCAAGTCAGTCAGCTGTTCTTCTGATGACTCTGCCTCTCCAGGGGGGTGACTTGGAGACACATGGACAGGTGGGAAATCAGCAGAGGGGTGACTGCTGAGAATCAAGTGACACTAAATGGACTGAGCTTGGCTGGGTTTCCTGTTCCTTAGCCCCCTTCCTTATTGCCAGCTCTTCAACCTAGTTTCATTCCAATGAATCCAGTTTCTGTTATGTTAGCCAAAGTTAGTTTCCAGAGCTTGCAATCAAGATTGACATAAATCTGAATGTACATCTGCAGGGGATGGTTTAAATAAACCAGGAAACGTCTATAAGATGGAATACTACATAGCAGTTCAAAAGATCAATGGCAGGGAATTCCCTGGCGGTCCAGAGGTCAGGACTTCAGGCTTTTACTCTCGAGGGTGTGGGTTTGATTCCTGGTCCAGGAACTAGGATCCCCCAAGCTTTGAGGCGCGACCATAAGAAAAAGTTGAAAGAGTTATGGCAGATCTAGGTGTTCTGACATGGAAAAATCTCTAAGATGCAAGTCTGAGTACAATATGTACAGCATTTCACCATTTATCTAAAACTTAAAATTATGTATTTCTCTGTGTTTGTATGTGTTACCAGTAGAATGAGAAATCATGAGAGTGATGTTGTTTTGTTATCCTGTATTTTCAGGCCTAGAACAGTGGCTGGCACATTGTAGGCACTCAATAAATATTTGTTGAATAAACATATTGCATAGAAAAAGATCTGAATGAACACACATCAAACAGAAAATAGGGGTTTCTTAAAGGAGGGACAAGAATTATTTGTATTTTTTTAAAACAAGGACTGTGTCTTCATGTATTATTTGTATTATTAAACAATATAAAATAAAAGAACTAAATATGAACAGGTGATTAAAAAGCCATTAAAATGTTGATTTCAAAGACTATCATAACAAATACAAGTTAGTTGGCAAGGAAAGGGGGAGAGAATGGGTATTCCAGATGAGTACATGATATTTTGGTAAAGTTGCTGGCCTGCTTGACAAGAGAACTAATCATTACATTTTTTAGGCCTTTTTCCTTTTTTTCAAATGTTCAATAAGCAGCCTCATCCCATCTCTAACCAGGCTCAATATTGATGCAAGACTCAGAAAGCTTATTGTACACATGATAGTTTTATATTTTGACCTAGGCATCAGAATGTCCCGCTTTAACTCAAGGAGAGTGAACGGCAGTAGCAAAAGTGGGAAACAGTTGCATCTGGGAATCCAAGTCACTTGCTTTGTTGGAGGGTGGGAGTGGAGAGGACGATGTTGGAACTGCTGTCACGGGCAGATCCTCCTCTTCTTTCTCCTCCACCTTGTTCCTTCTTTTACTTCTCTCCTGTATTTCCTCCTCCTTTTTCTCCCCCTTCCCTTGAGGCGAGGGCCTGGAAACACAAAAATGATTCAACTAACCCCTCTGCCTTCAAACTCCAGATCTGTTGGGATAGGTAGATGGATTTGCAATCATATTTGCGGTGGGCTCAAGTCCACGTCTCTGCTCTTCAACCATCCTTTAGATCCCTGGCCTTCTTCCTTTCTCCACATTTCTGAATTCCTGCCAAACTGTTCTCTACTTCGATATTTAGACCTTCGTAATTCTAAACTGTGTTCTGTTGTATGTGACTCATGTGTTCGCTTGTCTCCCTGAGTTTACTGTAATCTCCTTGAGGCCTGGGGCTGCTTTTCTGTGACCTTTTGTTCAGCCAAGCAGTTGGAAACAAGATGACTTTCTGAACTTTCATGAACGCCTGCTGTACAGCTGTGCTTATCATCATGCTGACAATCAATAACTCAACAGGGCAAGGATGATTTCAGGAGAGCCGTGACATCCTTGCAGAAACAGAGTGTGCAGGCTTGTCAACTGCGGGCTACTTTTACAGCACTCAGTCAGCAATGATACTTGCTTTTAATCAGAAGTCACAGAATAACAGTTGGTTTTGAGGAGGAACCCTCCCTTTTTCAGGGTAACCGATTAAACTGTAACTACAAGTGCAATGTATGGTCCTTATCACACAGTAATGGAGATAGAAGGGCTATCTGAGAAGGGAGTTCAGCTATTTTTTTTGACTACATGATGCAGCATGCTAGATCTTAGTTCCCTGACCAGGAATTGAACCCATGCCCCCTGAAGTAGAAGGGTAGAGTCTTAACTACTGGATCACCAGGGAATTCCTGTGGAGTTTAGCATTCTTAATACTTACCATCTCACCTTGAACATTTATCTAGACCTAGTGTGTGCTAGGCACTCTGCTGGGAAGCAGCTCTTCAGAGGTGATCTCATTTAATCTTCACAATACCCCTCTGAGGATTATTATTGTCCTCACTTTACAGAAAAGGAAACAGAATCAGAAAATCAAGTAAATTGTCTGGGGTCACACAACTCGAAGTGATGGAGCCAAAAATTGAAACTAGGCTCACAAACTTTACAGCCCAGCTCTTAACTATAGTGCTGTAGTTCCCCAAATATTAAGGACATTGTGTTAAAAAAAAAAAAATCATCAAAACAGATGAACTAGAAATACAGTTGTATGGTATTCTTCTAGTTGTAATGGTAATAGTTTAAAGTTTTTAACATTTCATTTGTATGAAAGCATCAATTTAATTCAGTCAATTAATTGATGTCCTGGGTGTCATGGGACCAGGAAAAAAACCTGAAAAACTTGTTCACACTTCGGGGAAATGTCAGGATTTGAGCCTTGGGTTCCCTTCTTGGTATATGCAGAAATTATACAACCTGGATTTTCCAAGGCTGCCTGGGGTTCAGTGAAAAATTTCACTGTTGAATGTTGCCTTTCTTTTCATGCATTTGCACAATAAGGACATTTTGTTCAACATAAAACTAAATGCAATTTTATTTAGACACTTTTAGCCAAAATTCATCAATTGAAATAATCTATTAGAACACATGATTGATTCAATTTCTGGTTTGGATAACAGAGTCTGAGGATTTGCTTATGCATTTGTCCAAAAAAATTTAACAAAAGGCCACTATGTGCCATATGCCCCAGGGAGCAAAACAGATGTAGCCTCTACTCATGTGGCGGGAAGTCTAGTTGGGAACCCTCACATGAAATGAACGGTCACATAAACTATATAAGTTGTGGTGAGAGGTATGAAGGAAGAGTTCAAGTGCTATGTGAAAGTTTAGTAGGGGAACTGATTTATTCAGAGGGGGCCATGGAAGGCGTCTGAATCAGTGGCTTTTATTTATTTATTTTGGCTGCACCTCTCAGCTTGTGGAGATCTTAGTTCCCTAACCAGAGATCAAACCAGGCCCCCCACAGTGGATATGCAGAGTCCTAACCACTCGACTGCCTGGGAATTCCCTGAACCAGTGACTTTTAAACTGAGATGTGAAAAACAAGGCAGGCCACCCAGGAAAAGCAACAGAGCAAAGGCTTTTAAGAAACTGAAATGTATGTGGATAGAACTTAGTGAAAGAAAAGGAGTGCTGGGTGATCTTCGGGTGAAAGGTTGTCAGAACAACAGGAAAAATATCCACAGAAAACCCCAGCAGAGGAAACTAACACAGAGAAAGAAATTAATGCTTTAAGTTTACAATGTTCTAGCATCTATTGCCTCAGTTAATCCTCACCAGAAGCCTGTGAGGCAGGGAGGGAAAGCATAATTATGGTTCTTTCTCTCTTTCAGGATTAAAGCTCAGCCAGGGACAAAATTATGCAGGTTTTGGCTCCATGATTCAGATCAGAGAGGCAAACTGTGGCTTCCCTGGGAAGCCAGAAGGGAGCGGGTGGAATGAAGAAGTGACCCACTGGTATGCTGTCTGAAGAAAGCAGGCTGTGAAACAAATTTAGTAAGTACTTCTTGGGTGCCACTCTGTACTTCTGTATCAGGACAGAAAACTAATCTTGCTATTTTAGAGAGTGACTCTTGAAGTCACTTTCAAGTTCGACAATTCTGTAATTCTGAGACTTACACATCAGGACAGAATTTGAGCTCAGGCTGTATATTTCTGACTTGAAGCTAAAAGTCGGTGGAATCCGAAGACTTAATCAAAATAAGAAACTACAACTCCCCGCAGGCCACGGGGCTGGGTTTCCCACCGCCCCCTCCTTGGCCCCTCACCCCTTTCTTTTCCGCCACGACATGGGGGCCACTAATGACGGTTAGTTATTTGAATAGACCAATAATATCATGAAGCTCTTCGGCTTGAGGAGGGGCGGGCAAGTTATCCAATCGTATAAAAACGGGGGTAACACTTTAGCCAATCCAGAGGCATGAGGGCGGGGCCAGGGTTGGGGGCGGTGAAAGAAGTTTGCTGACTAAGATGGCGACTGAGGCGCAGAGTGAAGGGGAGGTGCCAGCCCGGGAGCCTGGCCGGAGGTGAGCCCAGTTCTTGGTCCAGCTGCCTAGGAAACGAGGCCGTGGGCTGGTCGTACTGACGCCTTTCTCTTGGGTCACGGTGACCCAGGGGGCCAGGCTTTGTTCCTTTTTTTCTGCGGCGTTTCTCATCTTAGCGGCTGCAGGGACTGAGGCTCGGTGGTCTGGCGCCGGCGCTGGGCACAGCCAGGACCCTGCTTGATTCCGCTGATGCTATTGGGAGGTCCACTAGCGGGGTTGGCTGCACACCGACCTGTTTGTGGTGGCAACGCTGCGTGCCTTTGCGCTGAGACTCATCTCGATGGTGAGGAAACAAGCCCAGAGCTGTTAAGCGAATTCCCCAACGTCGCACAGCGCTGGGAGGGAACGCTGTCAGTACTTTTTAATCTCTTCCGAGGCCAGTTTATATGATTAATTCGGAGCACAGATTTGAGTGTCGTTTAGATATGGATATGAGTCCTTGGATCAGTTAAACATTTGAAAAATTTTATAGTAGTGAAAACACTTAGCATGAGATGTACCCTGTTGGTAAAATTTTAAGACTACCGTGAGTGCTGTCGACTGTAGGTAATGTTGTGCAGCAAATCTCAAGAGCTTATTCATTTTGCTTAACTGAAACTTTAAGTAAATAGTAGCTTCCCATTGCTCTTCTTCCAGCTGCTAGCAAGCCCCATTCCATTCTGTGATTCTGTGACTTTGGCTATTTTAGACACCTCCTGTAAGTGGACAGCTCATGTAAGTGGAATCCTTTGCCTTTCTGCAACTGGCTTATTTCAGTTAGCATAACGTCCTCAAGTTTCATCCATACTGTCACATACTGCAGAATTTTCTTTTGTAAAGGCGAGTAATATTCCACTCTATGCATATACCGTAGTTTGCCTGTATCTATTCATATGTCCATGGACATTTAGGTTGTTGCCACATCTTGGCTATTGTTAATTGTGCCTCAGTGAACATGAGACTGCTAATGATTCTTTGAGATCCTATTTCATACTTTTGGATAAATACAAAGAAGAGATAGCTGGGTCCTAGGGTAGTTCTATTTAAAAATTTTTTTTTTTTTTTTTGGTGAACTTGTAAGCTATTCACTGCTGTTGTTTAGTCTCTTAAGTTGTGTCTGACTCTTTTGCAACCCTATGGACTATAGCCCGCCAGGCTCCGCTGTCCATGGGATTTCCCAGGCAGGGATACTGGAGTAGGTTGCCAGGAGATCTTCTTGACCTAGGGATCAAACTGGTGTCTCCTGCATTGAGAGGTGGATTCTTTACCACTGAGCTATGCACTGCCCTATTTTGTTTTCCTACCAACAGTGTACAAAGGTTCCAGATTCTCCAGGTCCTCACCAACACTTCTTCTTCTCCTTTTTTTTTTTTTTTTTTTAATCATAGCCATCCTGACAGATGTGAGATGTTACCCACTGTGGTGAGGAACAAGGCAAGGCTGCCCACTCTTGGCACTTCTGCTCAACATAGTATTGGAAGTCCTAGCCAGAGCAATTAGGCAAGAAAAAGAAACAAGGAGGGATTGAGATAAGAAAAGGAAGAATAAAGTTATCCCTCTTTGTAGACATGATTTTGTATGTAGGAAATCTTTAAATGCTAACAACAACAAAAAAACTATTAGAATTTATAAACAGGTTCAAGTTGCAGGATACAAAATTAACATACAAAAATCAGTTATGAGTCTATACGCTAAGAATGAACTATCTGAAAAGGAAATTAGGAAAAGAATCATAAAAGCACTAAAAAGAATAAAATACTTGGGCCAATTTTTAAACCTCTCTCAACTTCAGTTTCTTCATTTGTAAACGGACATAATGATGTCTACTCCAGAGAATGTCAGTATTAAACCAGACAATCCTTTTAAAGTTGTCAGTGCTGAACCTAGTAGTTAATAACCACTCCATAATAGTTTTTTGTTCTAGTAGAGGAACTAAAGAACAGATCAGAGGAATCAGTTTAGGAAATCATTGCTTTATTTCTACAGAGTGTTTTCTCCCAAGTTAGCACACTCCCAAGTTACTTTCCCTAGAAAGAATTTCTAGGTGGTTTTACCCCAGCTTTTAAGAACTTAGTTGTCTTAATTGAGAAAATGTATATTTATTGAATTCAGTGAAAGAAAAAGAAAGTGAGGTCATTCAGTTGCGTTGACTCTGCGACTCTATGGACTGTAGACTACCACGCCCCTCCATCCATGGGATATTCTGAGTACTGGAGTGGGTTGTCATTTCCTTCTCCATAGGATCTTCCCAGCCCAGGGATCTAACCTGGGTCTCCTACACTGTAGGCAGACGCTTTACCATCTGAGCCACCACAGAAGTCTTAATTCAGTCTGGAATTCAGTAGAGTGAGCTTATTTACAGTGTTGTTTATTGAGTCTCTAAGTCAAGTCTGACTCTAAAAAAAAAATTAATTTATTTTTTTATTGAAGGATAATTGCTTTACAAAATTTTGTTGTTTTCTGTCAAACCTCAACATGAATCAGCCGTAGGTATACATATATCCCCTCCCTTCTGAACTTCCCTCCCATCTCCCTCCCCATCCCACCGCTCTAGGTTGATATAGAGCCCTTGTTTGAGTTTCCTGAGCCATACACAGCAAATTCCTGTTGGCTATCTATTTTACATATGGGAGTCTGACTTTTTTGCAACCCTGTGGGCTTTAGCCCGCCAGGCCTGTGTTGTATACATTGCCCCAGTGTAAATGAGTAAAACTTTTGGTTGGTATCTGTTGGTGCTGTTTGTATTGAATAGGAGAAGCCACATCCTGGAAAGCTGGATTTGTGGGTAGGACCTGGACTCCTTACTTAGCACAGATGGGAGTGGTTGATATTTCATATTTTATAGGGGAGAATTGTCCCCTCTTGGAGCTGCCTATAAATGGTTGGGTCATTCCCCGCCCCCCACCCCGCCAGC
>SJYX01018532.1:219626-230157 GCA_006410675.1 Oreotragus oreotragus
TGTAAAATTCTGAAAGAGATGGGAATACCAGACTACCTTACCTGCCTCCTGAGAAATCTTGGCCTACCTACGAAAGCCAAGAAGCAACAGTTGGAACTGGACATGGAACAACAGTCTAGTTCCAAATCCAGAAAGGGGTACGTCAAGGCTGTATATTATCACCCTGCTTATTTAACTTATATGCAGAGTACATCATGCAAAATGCTGGGCTGGATGAAGCACAAGCTGCAATGAAGATTGCCAGGAGAAGTATCAATAACCTCAGATATGCAGATGACACCACCCTTAACGGCAGAAAGTGAAGAAGTACTAAGAGCCTCTTGAAGAAAGTGAAAGAGGAGAGTGAAAAAGTTGGCTTAAAACTTAACATTCAGAAAACGAAGATCATGGCATCTGGTCCCATCACTTCATGGCTTGGGAATAGATGGGAAATCTGTATAATAGCAAGTGTCAGTTGTGTCCGACTCTCTGCGACCCCATGGATTGTAGCCTACCAGGCTCCTCCATCCATGGGATTTTCCAGGCAAGAATACTGGAGTGGGTTGCTATTTCCTTCTTCAGAGGATCTTCCCGACTCAGGGATTGAACCCAGGTCTCCCGCATTGTAGGCAGATGCTTTATTGTCTGAGCCACCAGGGAAGTCCTTAATGTATATAATTTATATGTTTATAATATAAATGATATATAATCTTTTATATTATATGTTATATAATTTAAAATGTATTTTATATATAATATTATTATATAATAATTATAAAACATAATGCTGCTGCTACTGCTGATAAGTCGCTTTAGTCGTGTCCGACTCTGTGTGACCCCATAGATGGCAGCCCACCAGGCTCCCCCATCCCTGAGGTTCTCCAGGCAAGAACACTGGAGTGGGTTGCCATTCCCTTCTCCAATGCATGAAAGTGAAAAGTGAAAGTGAAGTTGCTCAGTTGTGTTCGACTCTTAGCGACCCCATGGACTGCAGCCCACCAGGCTCTTCTGTCCATGGGATTTTCCAGGCAAGAGTACTGGAGTNACTGGAGTGGGTTGCCATTCCCTTCTCCAATGCATGAAAGTGAAAAGTGAAAGTGAAGTTGCTCAGTTGTGTTCGACTCTTAGTGACCCCATGGACTGCAGCCCACCAGGCTCTTCTGTCCATGGGATTTTCCAGGCAAGAGTACTGGAGTGGGGTGCCATTGCCTTCTCCAATAACATATAATATTATATAATATAATATTAATATAAATATATAAAATCTATATAATATATATAACCTATTCCCAAATATATGAGAAAACAATGGAAAAAGTGAGAGACTATTTTTTGGGGCTCCAAAATCGCTGCAGATGGTGACTGCAGCCATGAAATAAAAAGACACTCCTTGGAAGAAAAGCCATGATCAACCTAGACAGCATATTAAGAAGCAGAGACATTACTTTGCCAACAAAGGTCTGACCCCATGGACTGCAGCCCACCAGGCTCTTCTGTCCATGGGATTTTCCAGGCAAGAGTACTGGAGTGGGGTGCCATTGCCTTCTCCAATAACATATAATATTATATAATATAATATTAATATAAATATATAAAATCTATATAATATATAACCTATTCCCAAATATATGAGAAAACAATGGAAAAAGTGAGAGACTATTTTTTGGGGCTCCAAAATCGCTGCAGATGGTGACTGCAGCCATGAAATTAAAAGACACTCCTTGGAAGAAAAGCCATGATCAACCTAGACAGCATATTAAGAAGCAGAGACATTACTTTGCCAACAAAGGTCCGTCTGGTCAAAGCTATGGTTTTTCCATTACTCATGTATGGATGAGAGAGTGTGACTATAAAGAAAGCTGAGTGCTGAAGAATTGATGCTTTTGAACTGTGGTGTTGGAGAAAACTCTTGGGAGTCCCTTGGACTGCAAGGAGATCTAACCAGTCAATTCTAAAGGAAAGCAGTCCTGAATATTCATTGGAAGGACTGATGCTGAAGCTCCAATACTTTGGCCACTTCATGTGTAGAGCTGACTCTCTGGAAAAGGCCCTGAAGCTGGGAAAGATTGAAGGCAGGAGGAGAAGCGGGTGGCAGAGGATGAGATAGTTAGATAGCATCACTGTTCCATGTACATGAGGTTGAGCAAACTCTGGGAGATAGTGAAGAACAGGGAAGCTTGATGTGCTGCAGTCCATGGGGTCGCAAAGAGTCAGACACAATATATTGACAGAACAGCAACAACAGCATGGATCTTTGCAGTTTCAAACTTGCAAAGATCCCAGCTGCTGCTGCTGCTGCTAAGTCGCTTCAGTCGTGTCCGACTCTGTGCGACCCCATAGACGGCAGCCCACAAGGCTCCTCCGTCCCCGGGACTCCCCAGGCAAAAACATTGGAGTGGGTTGCCATTTCCTTCTCCAATGCAGGAAAGTGAAAAGTGAAAGTGAAGTCGCTCAGTCATGTCTGACTCGTAGCGACCCCATGGACTGCAGCCTACCAGGCTCCTCTGCCCAGGGGGTTTTCCAGGCAAGAGTGCTGGAGTGGGTTGCCATTGCCTTCTCCAAGATACGTTGTTTACTGATAACTTTTCCCTCAGTTAAAACAGTATGTGTCTTTGAGCAAGCTACTTGAACATTTCTTGTCTTTTTGTTTGGAGTTACTGGTATATAGTTATATGAGGTTTTAAAAACTGATGTTTATAATGATCTGAAATATGTATAATGTAAAAAATAATTTTATTTATTTAAGCCCATGCACAGTGAGCATGCATACTTGCCGAGTCTCTTCAGTTGTGTCCAACTCTCTGCGACCCTGTGGATCGTCGCCTGCTAGGCTTCTCTGTCTGTGGGATTCTCCAGACAAGAATACGGCAATGGGTTGCCATTTACTCCTCCAGGGAACCTTCCCGACTCAGGGATCAAACCCACATCTCCTGCTGCGTCTGCATGCAGGCAGATTCTTTCCTGCTGAGCTTATGGCCTGCAGAGTCCTTGTTGCTCCGTGGGCTTTCCTTTAGTCGTGGCGGGTGGGGGCTCCTCTCTGGTTGTGGTGCATGGGCGTCTCATTGCGGTGGCTTCTCTTGTTGCAGAGCATGGACTGTAGGGTGCACAGGCTTCAGCAGTTGCTGCACATGGGCTCTAGAGCACAGGCTCGATTAGTTGTGGCTTGTGAAAAACTAGGAAGCACTGGAAGAATGGTATGGAAGGGAGCAGAGCAAGAGAGTAGATGAAAATGAAAAAACGAAAATATGGGGACAAGAGGGTGACTTCCTGTAGCGGCTGCCAGCCACAGCCACAGGGGCAGGCTTTGGAGGCAATGCTGATGAGCCTGTAGGATGGGGTCTCGGAGGACAGAAACTGTCCGAAGGAGGAGGTTGGGAGTCAGAGTCCTCAAGGTGAGTTCTGTCAAACTCTGTCAAACCCTTCTCATCTTTAAGACCTACTGCAAATCTCAGCTCTCCTTGTGTAAGAGTGAAAGAGTCTTTCCTACCTCTTGATTCTTAGAGCTTTCATTGTCTGTACCACGCATTCGGCAGTTAGTGGTCTTGTTATTGTCTTTTGTGTTACAGTCTTTAGTGCCTACTGTAGGAAAACTGTTGTTCTTTTCTGTAATTTTAAAATACAGTGATAGATAAAAAAGGAACAGTTTTGTCAGAAGTTCACAAGTTTTGTGATCTACTTCATAAATAATTTTAAAAGTATGGAGTGAGTTAATGACAGTACATTTTATAATGGGAAATGTGTTAGTATCAAAGTATAAGCCTGTATAAAGCCATAGCTTCTAAGATAATCAGATGAAAACAAATAACAGTATCAGTTATGAAATTAAATACAGGTGATTTGTCAAGCTGAATTATGAGATTGAACAGTTGCTGTATGTGTCTTAATTATATCAAAACGTTTGGGAAGGGGCAAACTTCATTAATTTAGGAACTATAAAGAATGACATTGGGATTACATGATGTAGAAGTTCTTCACTTGTTTTATTTTTATGCTGAACACAATTACAAGGGTAAAACCAAGAATGTTAAAAACAATGAAATTTAAAGAAACTCACCAAATAACAGGAAACTAACAATTAAGAGAAGATGAGAAACCAAGAAAGTGTACAGCAATAGTATTTAGTAACATTCTTGACATTATCTTCAAATACTTTTTGCTCTCTATGAAAGTCAAACTTTAATCAGAGAAAGCTACATGCACTATAATAAGCCCTTTGAAATCTGACTAGGTTTTTTTTTTTTTTTTTAATCTGACTAGCTTTTGTATGGTGAAGTCTATCATTTTAAAGTTTTCTGAATTTTGGAATCTCTACAATTTCTCATTGGTTGCAATAATAGTTTTTTTTTCACTCAAATAACAAGGTCTACTTTATTTTTTTTCTTTTGATCAGGTCATTTTGTAGTAGCTGTCCTTATGACCAAGCTCGCCTTAATTAGATCTGCTATTCAATCTGCTGCTTTTGTCAGGATGACCCTAAGCAAGAGATCAGTCATTTTTCAATCTGAATTTTTCATCAAATAAATACGGCTTTTAAATATTAAAAATAAGTATACCAGTATGAAGCATATACTTATGTCATTGTGTTAAATTTTCATTAAAATTTAAATTGAGAGTATGTGTACTAAGGTGTGTACAGAGGATAAAGTCTAGATTTTTCAAAGCATAACTTATTTTAACACAATAGTTTCTTTTTAGGAGTTAAGAAATAAAAAGTGGTCCAGTAGTTAGGTCTCTGCTTTCACTGCCAAGGTCCCAGGTTCAATCCCTGGTTGGAGAACTAAGATCTCATAAGCCCCAAGATATGGCCAAAAAAAATAAAATAGCTTTTTAAAAGTGTTTGGATATCCCAATTAAAAGAAATTGGGATATTTGAATTTAAAAAATTTCATGCACCGTAAAATTTCATATATTAGAATCCATCTTTTCAATATCACATATCTCAACAGTTGGTGTCATTCAGAAAGTGTTGAGTGAGGAAGTGTATGATGTTTCCCCAGAGTGGTGGTTGCTTAAGATTTACCACAGTGGAAAAAGCCTCATAATTACTTCCAATTTCAAAGGAGTTTTAGCAAATACCCAAAGATATCTTTAAAATAATAACAGTTAAAAGACTAGCATCTATGTGCAAATGCAATAAAAGAAAAATTACTTGCAATCTAATTTTCAAAGACCTTTCACAGGGGCTTCTGGGTGCCTATGTGCTAATTGCACCTATAGCTGACCATTTGTATTTTTGAAAATAGAGATAGTGGAAATCAAAATAGCGTCTTACAGTATTCAGTGAAATTTAAACTTTGGGCGCCACAGACTTAGTTTAGTTTGTTTTAGTTTGTTCCTGTACCTTACAGCTTCTTAAAATTATAAAGTACTAGGTAGATCACCAGAGAAGGCAGTGGCACCCCACTCCAGTACTCTTGCCTGGAAAATCCCATGGGTGGAGGAGCCTGGTAGGCTGCAGTCCGTGTGGTCTCGAAGAGTCGGACATGACTGAGTGACTTCACTTTCACTTTTCACTTTCATGCATTGGAGAAGGAAATGGCAAGCCACTCCAGTGTTCTTGCCTGGAGAATCCCAGGGATGGGGGAGCCTGCTGGGCTGCCATCTATGGGGTCGCACAGAGTCGGACACGACTGAAGCGACTTAGCAGCAGCAGCAGCAGCAGGTAGATCACAATTAGTTTGAATTTAAATGACACGTGAATAAAACAAACAAACAAAAAAAATAAATGACACGTGAGTAACTGATTTCTTGTTTGGCTAATATGTGCCTCAGAAAAGCAACTCACTTTCTTATGCTAGCTGATGAAGAGACTTACTATTAGGTTTGTTGAGTACTGACTAAGAGATTAAAACTCTAAGAACTTTCAATATGTGAGGTGAGGTGAGGTGAGGTGAGGTGAAGTCGCTCAGTCGTGTCCGACTCTTTGCGACCCTGTGGACTGTAGCCTACCAGGCTCCTCCGTCCACGGGATTCTCCAGGCGAGAATACTGGAGTGGGTTGCCATTTCCTTCTCCAGGGGATCTTCCCAACCCAGGGATTGAACCCAGGTCTCCCACATTGGAGGCAGACACTTTAACCTCTGAGCCATAGATATGAACAGTCATGTGCCAGAGCAAAAGCATTAGCAGTCTCTTGGATAGTATCATTTTGGACTTTGGAAGAAGTGGATTTAGAAGTAGTCTTTTGAAAGGTAATCTGATCATAGGTAGAAATCCTTTGGTTTTAATTGCCTGAGACTCATGGCATTTAAAGTCTATAGGAAAAGAGTCTCCTGAAGCTTTGACTGTACTTTTTTGAGGGGTAAACAGCTTTTATTTAATGATAAGAGAGACACTCTTTTGTCAGTGAAGTATCCTATAGAACTTTCTCCAAATAAATAGGGAATTTTCATGTGACTTTTCCAGTACAAGTCAACTTTCTTCCGATTGTTCACCAGTCTTGATGAGAAAAAGGAAGTGGCAGCAACAGAATCAATACCGATTCTGTGACACCCAAAGGGATAAAAACCGACAAATTAAATATATGTTGATTAGCTTGCATTACTGGTACTCAGAGGAAGACAAATTAGTCTTTTAGACTGAGAACTTTCCATTGTCATTTCATAGGGTTAAAATCTTGACCACATTTGCAGAATGTTTAGGTTAAGAGGGTAAACAATCAGGAATTCCTTCATGTGCCACTTTAATTCAGATAAAGTTGCTCTAGTAGTCTGAAATTAGTTCAAGTTGGGATCAAATAAAGGGGCCAAATATATTTTTGTAGACTACTGAAGTCTAAATTAGTGATAAGATGTCCATATTACTAAACCTTGGACAGCTACTCTTAAGGGCAGATCTTGGGATGTAAGCATTTCAAAATTTTTGTTTAAGGAATTGGATATTATTTCCTGAAAAACTGTGGTACTACTTATTAACCTTAACCTGTGTTATACAAAACCTGCCAGCTTGAACACCTGGAGCCCGCTTTATCCTTTTTGTTTATGTACAATTTTCATACCAGTTTAACTTTGGCAGGTAGAAAAAGGGAGAAATAATAGCCTCTTGTTTAATACTTGGATGTATTCATATCTAACAGCTCTTCAGTAAAGTGACACATTTGAAGCCATGTTTCACAGCTAAGGTTGAAAACATAGTAAGAGAGTACATACTTCTCTCAGGGTGGTAAGTCAGGTTTAAACAACTTTAAATATAGCTCATATTTTGAAAGATGTTGCCAAGATTGTGGTTCTTGGAGAACAAATCAAGTTAAGCATTTCACTAGGGAGGAAACATTTAGTTTTGTGGGTATGCATTTTTGGTAGTAGTCAGCCAAAAGATACATCTGTAGGATACAGGTTGTTTTTTTTTTTTTTCCCCACTGCCTTGAATTTTACAGATTCATGGGTTCAAAATGCCTCAAAAGCACTTGCATTTCATTTTTATGTAATTGATTTTTCAGCTGTGGATTTTGTTTCCAGTCCTTCACGAAGCATATCACCTTACATGTAGAGTTCCACCTAGTGGTAAAAGCAACCACTGCAGACTGTTGGTATTAAAAAAATATCCTTTTTAAGGGATAAATCTGAGTGAACTCCGAGAGATGGTGATGAACAGGGAGGCCTGGCGTGTTGCAGAGTCGGACACGACTGAGCGACTGAACTGAACTGAAGGGATAAGTCTAGCCTCTGTTACTCTTTGGGATGGTTGCTTAGTATATGCTTTTATTTTCTTCTATTCTTATAGTCCTTTATTTTAATTTTTAAAAAATTTATTTATTTTAATTGGAGGCTAATTACTTTATAATATTGTGGTGGTTTTTGCCATACATCGACATGGATCAGCCACAGGTGTACATGTGTACCCCCGTGCTGAACCCCCCTCCCACCTTCTTCCCCATCCCATCCCTCTGGGTTGCCCCAGAGCACTGGCTTTGAATGCCCTGGTATATGCGCTTAAATACTGAAGTCTTTGCTATCTCTGTTTGCCTTTATACCTAACTACTAATTCTCCTGGTACTAGCCATCTGTGCAAAAACTTTTATGATGAGGAAATTAACCTTTAGTATATACTATATTTTGATTTTCTATGATATTTATATCAAATTGTAGCAAGATCTAGGTCAAATCTATACTTGTTTTTTCTTTTTTAAATTGTCACGAAAGATACCGTTATATGGTTATACGTATAAGTAATAATATAATCAATACTCTTTCTAATACCCAGCTTCAACAAATCTCAGCATTTTCCATATTTACTTCAAATGAATCACTCCTGTTTCCCCACAGCCTAATACTTTTTCCCAAAACAGTGCTAGCACTCTAGAAACTCTCCTTATGGCCTCTTGTCTTCTCATAATCACTAACCCCCAAAGGTAACCATTATCCTGAATGGTAGATACATCTTTGCTTCTCTCTACAATTTGCTACTTAAGCAAGTGTAATTCTTCCTTGCTTTACAATAGAGTTGATAATTCATTTAATACGCCCAACCTATTGAACATGATAGCTTAGCCTAGCCTAACTTGAAAATGGCACCCCACTCTAGTACTCTTGCCTGGAAAATCCCATGGACAGAGGAGCCTGGTAGGCTGCAGTCCAAGGGGTCGCTGAGAGTTGGACACGACTCAGTGACTTCACTTTCACTTTTCACTTTCGTGCATTGGAGAAGGAAATGGCAACCCACTCCAGTGTTCTTGCTTGGAGAATCCCAGGGACGGGGGAGCCTGGTGGGCTGCCATCTGTGGGGTCGCACAGAGTCAGATACGACTGAAGCAACTTAGCAGCAGCAGCAACTTAAACATGCTAGGACCACTCATATTAGCCTGTAGCCAGAATCATTTAACACAAAGCCTGTTTTATAATAAAGTATTGAATATCTCATGTACTATATTGAATACTGTATTGAAAGTCAAAAACCAGAATGGTTGTAAATGTTTTGGTTTACTCTCATGACCTCGTGGTTACCTGTGGCTCGTTGCTGCTGCCCAGCATCACGAAACAGTATTGTACTACATATCCCTAGCCCAGGAAAAGATCACAATTCAAAAATTTGAAGTAGAGTTTCTAGTGAATGCATAGTGCTTTCACACCATCATAGAATTAACAATTGTAAGTTGAACCATTGTAAATTGGAGACTTATCTCTAGAAACTATATTTTTTGTCTGTTTTTAAAATTTGATATGAATAGCACTATATAGTAAGCAGTTTGTGTGTCTGTGTGTGTGTATGAGAGAGAGAGAGGACATCTTTTGCTCAGTTATCTGTGAGGTTCATTCATGGTTGTGTATGTAGCTGGACTTTGTCCTTTTTCATTGCTATAAAATCTGCCATTATTAAAGAATCTGCCTGCCAGTGCAGGAGACACGGGTTTGATCCCTGATCCAGGAAGATCTCACATGCTGTGGAGTAATTAGGCTCATGGGCTGCAACTATTGAACCTGTGCTCTAGAGTCCAAGAGTGGCAGCTACTGAGCCCTTGTTCTGCAACTGCTGAAGCCGGTGAGCCTGTGCCCTGGAACAAGAGGAGAAACTGCAATGAGAAGCCTATGCACTGCCATGAAGAGTAGCCCTTGCTCACTACAACTAGAGAAAAGCCCAGTACACAGAAGACCCAGTACAGCCAAAATAAATAAATACATAAATAAAATTTAAAAATTGCTATTGTATATGCCACATTTTAAGAACCATTCTCTGGACATTTTGCTTCCAGTTTTGGCTGCTTAGAAATTAATGTATCAGTGAACATTCTTGCTTGGGATTTTTGGTGCCCACGTTGCTGCATGCACATGCTAGGCATGTTTTTAGAATTGTTGCTCATAGGGTATATGTGTTCATTAATATTGTAGGTAAGATGAAACAGTTAGAGCCCCACTATCTGTATAAAAGAGTTACTTTATGGTTAGAGTTACTTTATAGTTAGAATTATTTTCTCTAATCCTTGGTATTATCAATTTTAGCCATTCTGTTGGATGATAGTATGTCACTGATTTTTAATTTGCAGTTCTTTGATGTGTAGTGGTATTGAAAAGTTTTTAAAATGAGAGTTTCTTGACATCTCATGCTTGTTTTTCTGTTGGTTATTTATTTATTTTTTCATATTGATTGTACGAAGTCTGTATATATTCAGGGTATGAGCCTTTTTTGACCATATATATTGTAGATATATTTTCCCACCATATATTTTATAGATATATTTTTCACTTTCTAAATGGTGTCTTTTGATAACATAGTTCTTGTTTTAATGAACTCAAATGTATTGAGCTTTTTCTTTGTGGTTGCTTATTCAGCAGCAGTGAAGAAGCTGAAGTTGAACGGTTCTATGAAGACCTACAAGACCTTTTAGAACTAACACTCCAAAAAAATTGGAGTCCTTTTCATTATAGGGGACTGGAATGTAGGAGTAGGAAGTCAAGAAACACGTGGAGTAACAGGCAAATTTGGCCTTGGAATGCAGAATGAAGCAGGGCAAAAGCTAATAGAGTTTTGCCAAGAGAACGCACTGGTCATAGGAAACACCCTCTTCCAACAACACAAGAGAAGACTCTACACATGGACATCACCAGATGGTCAACACC
>SJYX01018532.1:234126-246162 GCA_006410675.1 Oreotragus oreotragus
TAAAAAAAAAAAATTACCAGTATCAGGAACAAAGACGAGCAGATCACTGTGGAACCTGGACATGTTGGTAAGTTCCTCAGAGGATATTACAAACAAGTTTATGCCAGTAAAGAAATATACAGCTTATCAAAATTAATACAAAAAGAAATAGAAAATTTGAATAGCTCTGTAACACAAAATAAATTGAATATATATAATAAAAACCTTACAAAGAAAACTCTAGGTCCAGATGACTTCATCAGCCAATTCCATCACTCAAGGAAGAAATGACAATAGCACTTAAACTTTTTCAGGAAATAGAAAAATAGGACATACTCCCCAGCTCACTTTGATAGGCCAGCACAAACTTTATATAAAACCCAATAAAGAAAAATAGAAGAAAGGACAATTCCATGATAATCTCACTTGGGACATATATGGAGAAACCTAAACAATTAGCAAATCAAATTCAGCAGTATATAAAAATGATAAAACATCATTACAATATTGGGTTTATTCTAGAAATACCCAGTTGGTTTTACATTAATTAGTGCCATTCACTACATAAATAAAGGAGAAAAATTATATGATTATCAAAAATTTTTCATAATACTAGGCACATACTCATGCAAAATACTGGGCTGAATGAAGTGCAAGCTGGAATCAAGATTGCCAGGAGAAATATCAATAACCTCAGATATGAAGATGATATCTCCCTTATGGCAGAAAGTGAAGACCTAAAGAGCCTCTTGATGAAAGTGAAAGAGGAGAATGAAAAAGTTGGCTTAAAACTCAACATTGAGAAAATTAAGATCATGGCATTTGGTCCCATCACTTCATGGCAAATAGATGGGACAGACAATGGCAACAGTGACAGACTTAATTTTTTTGGGCTCCAAAATCACTGCAGATGGTGACTGTAGCCGTGAAATTAAAAGACACTCCTTGGCAGGAAAGCTATGACCAACCTAGACAGCATATTTAAAAGCAGAAATAGTTTTCCAACAAAGGTCTGTCTAGTCAGAGGTATGGTTTTTCCAGTAGTCATGTGTGGATGTGAGAATTGGAGTGTAAAGAAAGCTTCAGTTCAGTTCAGTCGCTCAGTCGTGTCCGACTCTTTGCGACCCCATGAATCGCAGCACGCCAGGCCTCCCTGTTCATCACCATCTCCCCGGAGTTCACTCAGACTCTTGTCCACTTAGCACCAAAGAATTGATGCTTTTGAACTGTGGTGTTAGAGAAGACTCGAGAGTCCCTTGGACTGCAAGGAAATCCAGCCAGTCAATCCTAAAGGAAATCAGTCCTGAATATTCATTGGAAGGACTGATGCTGAAGCTACAACTCCTATTCTTTGGCCACCTGATGCGAAGAACAGATTCACTAGAAAAGACCGTGATGCTGGGAAAGATTGAAGGCAGGAGGAGAAGGGGACGACAGAGGATGAGATGGTTGGGTGGCATCACTGACTCAATGGACATGAGTTTGAGTAAGCTCCTGGAGTTGGTGATGGATAAGAAAGCCTGATGTGCTGCAGTCCATGGGATCGCAAAGAGTTGGACATGACTGAGCGACTGAACTGAAGCACAGACGTAGGATAATAAATAAATAACCCTTAGCAAACTAAGAATAAGAAGATACTACCCTAATCTGATATCACCTGAATCTGATAGGCTTCCCTGGTGGCTCAGCCTGTAAAGAATCTGCCTGTAAAGTGGGAGACCTGGGTTCGATCCCTAGGTTGGGAAGATCAGGAGAGGGGAACGGCTACCCACTCCAGTATTCTGGCCTGGAGAATTCATTGGACTGTTCAGTTCAGGGGGTTGCAAAGAGTCGGACATGAGTGAGCGACTTTCACTGAATCTGATAGTTTATGCCAAAATGATAGATGGGGGAAGATACCATTTTTCAATTTGCTTTACCTTTTTAACTTCTAAAGTTAAGATTATTTTCATATTTATTAGTTATTTAGACCTCTCTTCTATGAATTGGTCATATCTTTTGACTAGTTTTCTATGTTTTTCTTATAAATTTTAGTCATATTGATAAATTCTTAATTCTAATCCTTTTGTATGAATAAAAGTTTTTTTCAGCTTATGGCTTATCTTTTATTAATACTTAAAAAAATTAAATTTATTTATTTATTATGAATGAGTAGTGTTAATACGTTCACTTGAATAAAAAATCCAGAAAATACAAAACAACATACAGTGAAAAGTTTCTCTCCCACTCCTGTTCTTTCATCCAGTTCCCCTCTCTAGAGGTACTGTGACTTCATGTTTTAAGAACTTTGTTTATAATGTCATTTGTTGAACAGGCATTTAAAATTTTGATGTAGTTAAATGTTTCAGTCTTTTGTGGATTGTGCATTTTATGTTGTGTTTAAGAATGCTTTCCTCTGCCTCATTAATTTATTTTTTCCCAAGTTTGACTTTTTACATTTAGATCTTTCTTCTGTCTGGAATTTATTTTTTGCCCAGGGATCTCTCTTCCCTTTATATGCCTGTCCTTATACTCTTATATCGTGTGATTGTTTTGTCTGATACAGTGTTCACTGTGATGAGAGACTGTTGTTGAGCTTCATCTACATGTTGGCAAATATAATTAACTGGTCCAGTTTTTAATTTCTGTTTCGTTCCTACTTGCAGATGAATGCTTAAGAGTCTTAAGAAGTGCTGCCTTTCAGGCCACATAATGTGCCTTGTGTCCTCTAACTTCTGTGGAATTTGTGTAGGCTGTGATAGGGCAGGGAAAGGAGGGTTTCTTTGTTACAGCAAACAAGGAGAAAGTTTTTTGCCTGTCTCTTCGATTTACCAATGCCTCATCAGAAGCTTTCAGCACTTATGTAAGAAATTAATTTTTTTCTTAAACTTGAACAAACTTACAGTTCATTTTAAAATTAGTTACTGTAGAGGGAGGAAGTGGTTTTTGCTTAATAATAGTATTTATTTTTTTAGCCCTTCTCTTAAGTTCTTGACCATGTTCCTTGATATTCTTAGCTTTACATTGTGGTACTATGTATTCCATGGAAAGAGATTATTGGACTTTGTGATATGGGGATAATTTAAAACCATAACCTACTATATGTGTCTTTTCCTTCTCTTATCTTCCGTTTTACTTCTTTTTTAACCATTTCTCTCCATTTTTGTCTTACCACATGCTCCACTCAGTAAAAGTGAGAAAGAGGACAAAAAAGAATTATGTTAAAGAAATTAAAGTGAGACAAAACAAAAGTGAATGATTAAGGGAAGGAAAAGGGGAAAAAGTGGAAGGGGAAAAGAAACTGAGTTTGCTTACTGGTTACTTCTGTATTAGGACTCCTTAGGTATCTTTTTCTTGTATTCCTTGTAAATAGGTAGGGGCAGCCTTGAACTTACTTATTCTTCCACCTATTCTAACTGTGAGGGAACAGACTGCAAGTCAGAAAGGATTCTGTCGGGAAACACTGCTGGTAGGGTTTTGTGCTTCTAGCTCCTTTCTACTTGTGTATTTGATCCAGGTTAGTGCCTGAAGGTCAACTCTGATGTAAGTTTTGGGATCTCAACTGAGTCTTACTCTGGATAATAATAAACTGAAGATCTGGAGGTTATATGTATGTATGTATTTCTACTTCAGGAATATAATGGATACTGTTAGTGTACCTTTATATGTTAGAATTAATTTGATCTGAATTTCTTTTCAGAATTAAGAGATATGACAGCCATGAAAGCTTAGATTTGATAAATTATAAGACTCTTTTGGTGCTAATCCATTTCATGATTTTCTGGCTCTCAGTACAGTAGTAATTTCTCATTGACAGTGATTATAAATAAGAATCTATTGACTCATATCTTGACTGAAATAAGCCAACATTTAAAATGAAAAGAGGCTTTGTCAATGACTTAGGATGAAGATTCTTTTTGCTTTTAACTGGCTCGTATCATAATCACTGGCATCTTTAAGTCATTGGCATCTTTAGCCTTAGTATGTAAAAAGGTCGAAGAAAGAGCATTTTTGGTTCTCTTTCTTAAGACTTTGGCTTGAGAACACATATTTATAATTTTTAAGTTTTATGTGAATTCTTATATTATCATTTTAGAGAAAAGGAAGAAATTTAGTAGTCACCAACTGAAGACTTGGGCTGTTGATAAAAATTAGGTAATAACTTTTCAAGGATGTAGAGATGAACTCTGAAGTTTAACCACACCTTGTTTTCCTTATACAAATTAAAAATGATCTTTGTAAAATTTCCCTAGCTGTCCAGAGGTTAAGACTCTGTGCTTCCACTGCAGGGAAACTAGGATTCCACATGCTGTGGGCAAAAAAAAAAAAAAAAAAGAGAGATCCAGGTAGTATTGGTAAAGTGTGTTAGAGATTAGTTATATTTAATATGTAGAGGTATCATTTTTCCTGGAACAGAGGTTTGGTAGCTAGGGTGTTGTGGAAACTTGTAAGCTGTGATTGTTTTATTGTGGAACTCTTTGATCGAGTCAGGTAAATTTCAGCTTTGCCTGACAGATGTGATCAGTTGTTTTTTCTGGCTTGTGTTACATCTGCTCATTGGTTGTATAATAGATGACTGTTTATATAATAAGAATTAGAACAAGCCATTAGAGATAATTGATAATAGATACAAACAGGTGGTGATATCTCTGCTACAAGAGATGGAATAATACAGTTCTTATGTGTACATGTTAAAAAAGAATTTAGTAATTACGTATTAGAAAACAATAAGGAAGAAAGTATTTCTGAGAGTCAAAGGAGCTTTTCCAGAAGTATAGCCCAGATAACGTAGGAGTGGAAAAACAGGTAAGATCAGGGGCCAACAGAATATATCTGCTGAGTATTACTCAGTGATAGAAGAGATAGAAGAAGCAAAATATGAATTTTTTTTCCCAAATGCCTTAGAGTGGAAGGACCTTGAGCAAACTTTGGAATTAGGCTATGGACCAGAGTCATCCAGAATGAAGGATTTTAAAATAAAACCTATTTCTGAACCTGGGCAAGGATGAATTAATATCTATTTGTGTACCTGTAAGTGCCTTCCATTCTAGTGAAGGCTTTTTGGTTATGAGAAACAGAATCCAGGGATACTTGGCTCAACTGAAAGGGACTGATGATAAGGAAACACCTGTCTGTGTAGGGTCCTAGGAACCAAAAGACCCTAAGGGTAGAGTAAATGTCTTCAAAATGTCTATTATACTAGATATAATTTTATCTCTTCAGTAGCCTCATGCTTACTGTCACGTGGTTTCTGTGGCATTTGCGAGTAGCCCGACTGTGGTACTATTCAGCAGTGGATCACTGGATGGGAAATACCATATAGTGTTGGCTGTACTCCCAAGAGGGGGCTTCCCCAGTGGCTCAGTGGTAAAGAATCTGCCTGCAATGCAGGAGACCCAGGAGACACAGTTTCAATACCTGGGTTGGGAAGATCTGGAGGAGGGCTTGGCAACCCACTCCAGTACTCTTGCCTGGAGAATCCCATGGAGAGAGGAGCCTGGCGGGCTACAGTCTATAGGGTCACACAGAGTCAGATGTGACTGAAGCGGCTGAGCATGTACATCCAAGAAGGCCTTAATTTAATGATTGCCCATTGCCATGTTAGGGGGAACAGTTGCAGGTCTGATGTTTTAAAAGTATTTATCAATGATGATCGTTTAGGGTTTAACTTTTAGTAAGGAAATGTGGTCTACATGGCTGCCAATTCTAAAATACTGTTAGACTCAGGAGGCTGTACGGGTCTTCATGTAAACTGAATGTGTAAAATTAAGAGGCAAATTCAGGTCATATCATAGAGGCTCTCTGATGTCTTTTCTTTAAACTAAATTTTTGAGTATCTGTGTAGGTATAACCTAAACAGCAGCAAGTCCCGCTTGTCTCCTTTGTGCAGTCAACAGATTAAGTATTAGGTTTTCAAAAGACTGGTATATGTAGATGAGCCCACAGAAAGAATGAATGATTGTGTTGTTGAGAGGGAATGAAAAACGCATACAAAAATGATCCCCTCAAAGATTCTTCTGTTTCATTGTTTTCAGTGAAGCTATCTGCAATTTTGTTATCTGCAATGACTCTTCCCTTCAAAGTCAGCCCATTATCTTCAATCCTGACTTTTTTGTGGAAAAGCTCCGGCATGAGAAACCTGAGGTGTTCACTGAGTTGGTGGTCAGCAATATTACAAGACTTATTGATCTACCTGGAACCGAGTTGGCTCAGCTGATGGGAGAAGTGGACCTTAAGTTGCCTGGTGGGGCGGGCCCGGCATCAGGATTCTTCCGGTCTCTAATGTCTCTCAAGCGAAAGGGTAGGAGTTGTGTCTGTGAAGGGGCCAGGTCTCAGTTGCTTCCTGGGCTCTACTCTGAACATTTGCACATTCGTGGAAGAGTTACTATTATTGTAAAGCATTTTTTTTAGTCATTTTTTTCATTACATGACTAGTAAAATTTTAAGTAATATTGATAAAAATTCTAAACATTACCTAGATTAATTAAAGCATATATGTCAGTCTCCAGAAAATAGCATATTAGTTTACATAGTTATCAGGAGCACCTTGATTTTCATGCTCTATTAATACTATACTAAAATAATATTAAAAGAACAAAGTTATACAGCTGGTGAATGCAGTAAAGAAAGTTTGACCATTTTTTTATTGCAGTACTCTAACGTTTTCATTCCATAGAATAAAGCATTCTTAAGGCAAATATTAATACTTACGAATCACTCAAAAAACCTTCTCAGAAATAAGTTATTAGTTTTATGTACTGTAAATTATGGTTATTTACACTGTTTTTGATAAGATGTGAAAGAGATTCTATTTTGTTTTATTAAATATAAGGAAATCCTGAGGGCAGCAAAAAAGTTTAAACATAACAGGTTAGACCCTATACCAACTCTAGTGGATAATCTATCATGTTCTGATAATCATGGGTCTAAGTTCTATTTTTTGTTTGTTTTTAAATTAAATATTAATATTCCAAGTATTGTTAATTAAAGAAGAAGATGGTCTTTGCCTTCAGGGAACCTACTATCTAAGATTAAACTTGCAGAGAGTTGATTGAAAGGTGTTATGATTGCATTTTCTGATGCACTTCCAACTCTACAAAGTTCTTTTGTACTGACCATGTGAACTTACTTGTTCAACTGTAACATAGGATGCTTGAGGGGTATGCTGATTTTGTACTGTTTGTGGGAAATATAGCCTTGTTCTATTGTATGGCTTTTTTCAGAAAAAGGAGTAGTATTTGGATCCCCACTGACAGAGGAAGGCATTGCCCAGATATACCAACTGATTGAATATCTACATAAGAGTAAGACTACTTGAAATGTTTTCATTCTTTGTTAATGAACAGTTTTCAGTTTTCTGTTGGGAGCTTAATATCCTTGAGTTAGTAGGTGTCAGTTAACCATTAACAAAGACACTGATCAATGATAATTTCAGGTGGCATGTTTCTCGATAAATTTCCTTATAAACTTTATCTCATGTATTGATTTGCTTTATACTCTTAAACACACAAACACACATATATACACACACACATTAGATAGTGTCTATGAAATCACATTTCACCCTCGATTAAGAGAGGCATTTCTTCTGGAAAAAATACATTGCTTCTAAAGAGTCTCAACATTTATTCCAGGGATAATAATTTATCACCAAAGAAACCTTTCAACTCTAGAATTCTCTGATTAAAATACACTCAGCTTAATTCCCTTTTCAGTTTTTTAGTCGTCATACTGGTTATGTCATTGCTTTAAGTACTTGGCGCAGCTGTGTGTATATGAAATGTGTGGGTTTATGTGATGCCATGATGAATTCAACACTAATGGTTATTTTTGGCTTGCTCTATCTGGGACATTGTGCTGGGAGCTAGAGCAGAGGTTACAAGCTGACAGCCTACGGGCTTAAGTTATCCATTTTCATGTTTTGTTTGGCAAAGGATTAAGTTAGAACTAAAACTAGTTTCCAGTCTTCTAAAATGGGAAAACTCCAGGTTTTCCGCTTCCTTTGGATAACAGAAGATCTAGCATACTTGAGCCCTGTGGCCTCTGGGATGCAGTCATCTGGAGCACAGGTAGGCGCCTACCAGTTTGTTAGGGTTCCTGTTCATTCATTTATTGTTGCCAGAGTGGCTGGTTGGCATTTCAACTTGGAAACCTGAATTAAGGAGCTATTCAAAGAAATACATACCTAAATTGAAAACAGGAACTTTCATACTTCTTCCATCAAACTGAAACAATGTGTCTCATCTTTTTTAACCCTTAGATTAGCTTAGACTCTAGGTTGAAGGGAAGAATCCTTCAGTTGGAATGACTCTGAGCTTCTGGCAGTCTCTTAGATGGAAAGGTGATCTGACAGATTAGAGTTCTAATTCCTGGGATAGTACAGAGACCCTCGATTCATTTTAGGCTGGGAAACTGTTTATAGAAGCAATGAACCTCCACAGATGAACTCAGCCCCTCCAACAGAGTCTGGGATGGCTCATGGGAAGGGGACTTCAGGAAGTTGTGGCTTTCCTTCCAGTTTATTTTTCAAACTCTATTATATATAAAATAGATAACCAACAAGGACCTACTGCATAGCACAGGGAATTATACTTAATATTTTGTAATAACCTATAATGCAAAATTATATATATATATATATATATATATATATGGGTTTCCCTTGTGGTCAGTTGGTAAAGAATCCGCCTGCAATGTGGGAGACCTGGGTTCAATCCCTGGGTTGGGAAGATCCCTTGGAGAAGGGAAAGGCTACCCACTCCAGTATCCTAGCCTGGACAATTCCATGGACTGTGTAGTCCATGGGGTCTCAAAGAGTCAGACATGACTGAGCAACGTTCACATATATATATATATATATATATATCTCACTTTGCTGTACACCTGAAGCTAACACAACATTTTAAATCAACTATATTTCAATAGGAGTTTAAAAAAAGACCGGATAAAATTCAGTCTCCAGATGTGCCTCAGGAGGTTCAGTGACTCCTGGGTGGACCATCTCTCAGCCTGGAGGATCTCTGAGTGCTCAGGGATTTTCAGATAAGTTTCCCCAGGGGCCAGAGGTCTTAACTCCTCTGAGAAGAAAGGCAACCTCCTTCAGGGTCTTTGTAAGGCTCTTTCAAGTATAAAGTGGTCTTATGGATGACTTATTTTAATCAAAATTCTGTTTCTTTTTTCCTGTCCTCTGTTCTTCTTCCATGCCAAACAGACTTACAAGTAGAGGGTTTGTTTAGAGTACCAGGGAATAGTGTCCGGCAGCAGATTTTAAGAGATGCTCTCAATAATGGAACTGATATTGACTTGGAATCAGGGGAGTTTCACTCAAATGATGTTGCTACCTTGCTGAAGATGTTTCTAGGAGAGTTACCTGAGCCCCTGCTGACACATAAACATTTTCACGCACACCTCAAAATTGCTGGTGAGTATCAGAGGTGAGAAGGTACTGTAGGGCTGTAGGTACATTTATTTCAATTTAGTAAAGTCATCTGGAATAGTCTGTTGTTTGTAACCCACAGAATATACTGTTGTTTATAAACAACAATATTGTGTTGTTTGTAACTTCTGCTAATATTGGTTAACACTTCATGATATTTCTGGGCTCTCTGAATATTCATAAGCATTGGCTAGTTATGTTTGATTTAGTCAGATTTTTTTGTCGAATAAACCTCTTTGAAGATACAGTCTGGGTTTTGTTTATTTTTGTGTTCCTGATGGATCCTAGCATTGTGCTTTAAACATTTTAGTTGTTTAATTAATGTCTGCTTTTCACTGGATTGATTGACACACCCAAATCAATGGTCACAGTTTTGATGTATTTGCCTTGGTTTGGAACTTCTGCTAGGTATTAGTATGCCTCAGTTGAGATCATCTCTACTGTTGGAAATTTGCTCTTTAAAAAATACTTTTGTTTGTTTTCTAAATAGGCAGTACATTCTCACGAATTAAAACTCAAAAGGTTCCAAGAGTATCAAGTGCAAAGCCTCTTTTCCATCTCTGTTCCCTGGCACTCAGTTTTTCTTCCAAGAGAGAACCAGTACTATTGATTTCTAATGTGTCCTTACAGAGATGTTTTAGACACTTACAAACACCTGCATATGTTTCTCTCCTCTCTTTCTATGTAATGGTAGGGTGTTATACACATGGTTCTGTGGTTTGCTTTTTTATTTAATGTGTCTTGGAGAATGTTGCATTTTCAGCTCATAAGTAGTTTCCTCTTTCCCTTTCACGCCTGTGTGGTAAGGAATTCATTCTTAAGTTGCACAACAGTTGTGCCGCTTTAGGCTCTAAGTGCACACAGCATCAACATCCGTACTGCATTTACTTAGTTTTCTACCCTTGAGCCTTTCTCTCTTGCTTCTAATCTTAAGGAAAATAAATAGAAGATTTTTTTTCTTTTGAATAATTTTTACCGCTTAGAAAAAAATAGGTTTTGAATTTCTAAAGTAAGATTAGATTTTGTTAGCACTTCCAGGAACAATTTAGATAATTCAAATGAGAAAATATTACTAGAATATTATACAGCTTTATAGTTTTTTTTGGCTTCCCTAGTAGCTCAGTTGGTAAAGAATCTGCCTGCAGTGCAGGAGATCCGGATTTGATCCCTGGGTCAGGAAGATCCCCTGGAGAAGGAAATGGCAACCTATTCCAGTATTCTTGCCTGGAAAATCCTATGGACAGAGGAGCCTGGTGGGCTGCAGTCCATGGGGTTGCAAAGAGTCGGGCATGATGGAGCGACTAACACTCGATATCATTACAGTTTTTTGGGGGGAGAAATAAAAGTTTTTAGATCTTTGAAAAAGATATGGAAAATATTGATAAGTCCTTTTTATAAGGGTTAACACGAATAATGCCTGTTCTCTTTGCTTTCCTGTTGAGTTACTTTAGTATAGTATCTGAAACTTCACCTCCACCACCCCATGATTCACTGGTCTTTGAGATCACACTAAGGTGTGGCACAGGTGTAGCATTTGATATGCCTTACTGATAACAGGGAGGGATTTTTGTTTTCAGTTTTGTATTAACAGAAAACAGTTTCTAGAGATATTATTTGCCTTTCCTAAACCTGGAATTATAATTGAAGTTAAACAGCTTCAATAACACACTGTAATCATTTTCAGGTCTATATGAACTATACCCAAATGTTTTTCGGTGTCTTTTGAAATTCTGATGATCTAGGGGAGAAGGCAATGGAAACCCACTCCAGTACTCTTGCCTGGAAAATCCCATGGACGGAGGAGCCTGGTAGGCTGCAGTCCATAGGGTCGCTAAGAGTCGGACACGACTGAGCGACTTCACTTTCACTTTTCACTTTCATGCATCGGAGAAGGAAATGGCAGCCCACTCCAGTGTTCTTGCCTGAAGAATCCCAGGGACGGGGGAGGCTGGTGGGCGGCTGCCATCTACGGAGTCGCACAGAGTCGGACACGACTGAAGCGACTTAGCAGCAACAGCAACAGGGACAGTTTTTAATTGCTAGCCTGTGAGAGAAGAAGCCATGATTCTGACTCTGTAAGGAGCTGCCTGGATCTTCCTGGTATCAGGTCATGATTCACTCTCATAGTTTTTTAGCAGTAAAATATCTTGTTGAGGAAGTGTGAAGGGGGTGGCATTATCAGAGATGTGTGTGGACTGGTTTCATTTCTCTTGAGTATATAACTGGGAATGGAATTACTAAGTCATGTGGTACCTCTATGTTTAACTTTTTGAGGAACTGCCAAGCTGTTTTCCACAGTGGTCACACCATTTTTTACATTCCCACCAGCAATGTAGGAGAGTGGTGGGGTTTTCTTTGGCTCCCCTGTATGGCATGTGGAATCTTAGTTCCCCAACCAGTGATCAAACCTGCACCCCTACAGTGAAGGCGCAGAGTCTTAACCACTGGGCTGCCAGGGAAGTCCCTGTAGAAGAGTTTAATTTTCTCAGCATTCTCGCCAGCACTTGTCATTGTCAGTCTTTTTGACTATAGCCACACCTCTGCCCTGGTGGCTCAGAGGTCAAGGCGTCTGCCTGCAATGTGGGAGACTTGGGTTCAATCCCTGGGTCCAGAAGATCCCCTGGAGAAGGAAATGGCAACCC
>SJYX01018534.1:20690-48673 GCA_006410675.1 Oreotragus oreotragus
CTTAAGGAACTGGTTACTGGCTGGATCTGTCTCTCTCCTTTTCATTTCCCTTTTTTATCCTCCTGGCCACCTCTGTCTACTTCCTCCCTCTCCTCTACCCTGTATAAGTCCTTGAATACCTCCGAGCAGTCCAGACTGTGGAGCGCACATAAGGAAGTGATTACTGGCTAGCTTGCTCTCTCCTCTTTTGATCCCACCTCATCTCATGCCAGTCACCTCTAACTATCCCCTCCCTCTTCTCTTCTCCATGTAACTCAGAGAACCTCTCTGGGTGTCCCTCAATGTGGAGAAGCTTTTCATCTTTAACCTAGATGTTTTATCATCGGTGCTGTATATATGGAGAAGTCTTGAGGCTACTGTAAAAATAAAACTGCAAACCAGAAGCAGGAGGCTTAAGTCCAAATCCTGAGAACATCAGAGAACTCCTGAATCCAGGGAACATTAATAAATAGGAGCTAATCAAACACCTCCATACTTACACTGAAGCCAACCACTACCCAAGGGCCAACAAGTTCCAGAGCAAGACATACCAAGCAAATTCTCCAGCAACATAGGAACACACCCCTGAGCTTCAATATACAGGTAGCTCAAAGTTACTCCAAAATCATTGATGTCTCATAACCTCTTACTGGTCACTCCATTGTGCTCCAAAGAGAAGAAATCCAGCTCCATCCACCAGAACTCCAACACAAGCCTCCCTAACCAAGAAACCTTGACAAGCCACTGATACAACCCCACTCACAGTGAGGAAACTCCATAATAAAGAGAACTCCACAAATTCCCAGAATATAAAAAGGCCACCCCAAACGCAGCAATATAAACAAGATGAAGAGACAGAGGAATACTCAGCAGGTAAAGAAACAGGAGAAATGCCCATCAAGCCAAACAAAAGAGGAAGAGATAGGGAATCTACCTGAGAAAGAATTCCAAATAATGGTAGTGAAAATGATCCAAAATCTTGAAATAAAAATGGAATCACAGATAAATAGCCTGGAGACAAGGACTGAGAAAATGCAAGAAAGGTTTAACAAGGACCTAGAAGAAATTTTAAAAAGTCAATACATAAAGGAATATTTGTTTTTGATGCTCACACTGAGAAGCTCAATCTGGTCTTCCACTGGTCTCATTAGTAGAAGTTTCCTACTCATACTTGCTATTTTCTTTTTTCTCACAAAGCCTTTTAAATCTTGTGTTTCTTTTTGCTTGTTTGTTTTTGCTAACAATAATCATTTTGTTCTTAAATTACTTTACAACTATGACAGAGTTTTAAAATTTTCAGGTTTTTATTAAGTGTATCCATGCTTTTCCCTGGTGGCTCAGTGGTAAAAGATCTGCCTACAACTCAGAGACATGGATTTGATCCCTTGGTCAGGAAGATCCACTGGAGGAGTAAAGGGCAACCCACTCCAGTATTCTTGCCTGGGAAACCCCACAGACAGATGAGCCCGGCAGACTACAATCCATGGGGTTGCAAGAGTCAGACAAGACATAGCCACTAAAATAACCACAATAGCAATGAGTACATCAAGCATATGTAAACTCTCATATCACACATGAAACTACTAACTAACTTAAATTAGTGGATTTGTAAGTTTACAGGAATATCATCATCACTATGCAATCAAAATAAGAGTGTAAAAATGTGTTCATTTCCTCTTGAGTTGTCATTATCTTCCCTATTTCTATGACTGATCACTTAGATTGTTGTGGCTGTTAATTGAATTGTATTTTAAAATATGTACTTTGTTTGGTTTAGTGAAAACTGCGAGCTATGCGGTTGATGACAAAATTATGTATCTAGTTTTCATTTTTTTACAAATAATCTTTAAATTTCAGCAGTCACATTTTTATAAACTGTAGTCTCACTGTCAGCACTTTCTCCTCAAGCAGCATGCTTTTCTCAATTGGAATTTCACACCTCTACACTCACTTACTTACTTCACCAGTCAGGATAATAAATACGATATAGAGCTCGAGGTTATTCCCTCACTTGGTTTGTCTTTCCATTTTTCATCAAAAAAGAAATAACCGTAACTTTACCTAATATGTACTAAGTAAAAAACCCTACTAATTAGTCGACAATGAATTAATTAGACCAAAAATATAGCAGTTCTCTGCTCCTTGCCTCCCACTTATGGTATTAGTAATTCACTTTTAAACATTTGATGAAGATAAAGGCATCTTTTATCTAAAAGACTAATTTAGAAAGCATTTTTTAGAATGCTTGCAAAATGCTGTGTACATATTTAATCGCTGACATTTCTAAAAGTTGCTATTTGTAAAGCTCTAGCACAAGACATTACAGAAGTTCTTCAAATGTATTTCCAAGTTAGGACAAAATATTTAAATCATGTATTTTAAAAGTTGATGATGCTATCTCCCAACTTCTTTTTTTAATTCATTTTTAATTGGAGGATAATTGCCTTATAACATTGTGCTAATCTGTGCTATATATCAAGATGAATCAGCCATAGGCATACATATGTCTCCTCCCTCTTGAACCTCCCTTCCACCTTCTGCCCCATCATACCCCTCTAGGTAGTCACAGAGCACTGGATTTGAGCTCCCTATATGGAATCTAAAAAAGATGAATCTATCTGCAGGACAGCAGTGTAAATGCAGACATACATATCTTCCAACTTCTCTCAATAATTGTCATGTGGGATAAATTAACCAACAGCTGAATATATGGAACAACCAAAATTGCAGAAACATTAATACAATGCTATAAATATCCTCTCTTCTCATACAAAAATCCTTGAGAATCAATGGCAATAGCTTCAGTTGAAAACAAATCATGTCCTAGCATTGATGTGGATATATGTTTTTACAATTTAATGAATAGTTAATAGCTGCTGCTGCTGCTGCTAAGTCGCTTCAGTCATGTTCGACTCTGTGTGACCCCAGAGACATCAGCCCACCAGGCTCCCCAGTCCCTGGTATTCTCCAGGCAAGAACACTGGAATGGGTTGCCATTTCCTTCTCCAGTGCATGAAAGTGAAAAGTGAAAATGAAGTCTCTCAGTCATGTCCGACTCTTAGCGACCCCATGGACTGCAGCCTACCAGGCTCCTCCATCCATGGGATTTTCCAGGCAAGAGTACTGGAGTGGGGTGCCATTGTTACTGGTAAAAGTAAGACTACCTTTGTGTGTGTGTGTGTGTGTAACATCAACACCTGTGAGACGGAAAACCGATAGAAAAACTAGAGATGATGAAGATTTATAGTTTGTACCATAGAGCTTTGCCATAGAGGGCAGTGACATAATGGAACTATTAATTGCTGAATATAACCTTCGTGCCCATATCACTTTGGCCTGTGGGAATTCGAAGGGCTCACTTTAAATGAAAACTTCATTCCTGGATCAAATAAATAGGTCTTGATATTGAGACAGACTCAGCCAAAGGCATTCAGCTCTGCTAACCTTTAAGTCATGTGGTTCAGCATTGAATAAATTGCAGGTCAAATCTCGCCAGAAGCTATGCTTTGGACTTTTAGAAAAACAAACCTAAATTATTCTGGCCACCTTGCTGATGGCACTTCATGTCTGCCTGACCCAGGCACATGCCAAGCACTCAGTGGTCCATAAAGGTGAGTCCAAAGTCCCCTCTACTTCCCCATTACCATGTCAATTACCTGGTTTTCCTAGCCATAGGCTTATGTATGAATTGCTCCTGTGTCAATCTCATTTTATTATTTCATAATAATAGTCGCTAAGAGTCTGACACGACTGAGCAACTTCACTTTCACTTTTTACTTTCATGCATTGGAGAAAGAAATGGCAACCCACTCCAGTGTTCTTGCCTGGAGAATCCCTGGTGGGCTACCATATATGGGGTCGCACAGAGTTGGACACAACTGAAGTGACTTAGCAGCAGCAATAATAGCAACCTGAATGAATGTTTACTTAATATTTACCATAAGACAGTCCCCTAAGTGTTGTGTATGTATTAAGTCCTAGTCTTTACTGCAACCCTTCGAGACACGTCCTACTATTTTCATCCTTTTGAAGGTGAGCAGTCTCCTGAGGTAAATTATATTATTATACACACTCCACAGATGTCAGTACTATTAATATCTCCATTTTACAGATTAGCATACTTGTTGGGTGTCCTGCCAACCTTGTAATAGTGGAGCTGTGAGACCAGAAAAAGAGGCCAGCGACAGCAACAGACATCAACAATTTATTGGATAGGGAATCTTATGAGTCTGAAGGAAAAGGTCCAGGAGTGATACCCCACCACATATGGCATGTGGCAGGCAGAACATGGCAACAGTCTGTGCTACTTGGGGGAGGAGGAGGCTATCATTTACAGGTGGAATTGATGTCAGGTTGACTCATCACTTATCAGGGAAACCAGTGGCTCCAGCAGGGGGCAAGCACATAGTCAGTTAGTAATTAAAGAGCTGGTTAACCATGTGAGTGAGTCAGGGGTTAACTGAGCAGAGATATATGGGGAACAGGAGCCATCTTGAATGGCCTGACCATGCAGTAGTTTTAGTATAGAGAGGGTAACCTTCTCAAATGTCACACAGGTTGGTAAGTGACAGAAGAGTTTGAACCCAGGCATTCTCTTCTCTGAATCCCTGCTTTAAGCTCCTTCGCTGTACAGCCTTAGTCTTGCTGCAGACCCTTGGATGTTGTTGATTCACAATCTTCGTGAGTTTGAATTTCAGCTACTTTAATCAATCTAACTTAACTTTTAGTGTTCTGTTCCTATTTGAAATACAATTAAAATCATTCTTTGGAAAAACACAGGTCTGTTTTCTCTTCATACATTTTAGTCGCTTAGTCATGTCCGACTCTTTGCAACCCGATGGACTGTAGCCCGCCAGGATCCTCTATCCGTGAACTTCTCCAGGCAAAAATTCTGGAGTGGGTTGTCATTCCCTTCTCCAGGGCATCTTCCTGACGCAGGGATTGAACCTGGGTCTTTTGCACTGCAGACAGATTCTTTACCATCTGAGCCACTAAGGAAGCAGAGCTCTCTCCTCATGATACGATCAATCATCAGAACTGTCAATGTGGATGAATGTGTGTGTTTGTATGTTCATGTGCATGCGTGCATGCATGTGCAGGAATGTGCATGGGAGCCAAAGACAGGATTTTAAAACTTAGTACAGTTTTGCCATAGTTTTCGTGCTATTGAGCATGCTCATTCTTCTGGATCAGGCACTCCTGGCATTAGAGTAGTAAAATGAAATATTTGTGTGTGGCTTTAGGAGTAAGGTGCACAGCTCATTGGGCCTGTGATCTCTAGCTCATGTAGGATTCCTGAATGATTCAGCTGAGCTCGACAGAGCTCTCCATGGGACTGCTAGCAGGGATGATATTCAAGTGCTCATTTTCTAGGAGAATTCTTGCCTTCAAAGTCCTTAAAGGCTTTGTCTGCTATATACTTCCTAACTCCTGGGATCCCTCTCAAGCTCTCTGAATGGCTTCACTGAAGCTTATGTTTTGGGATGAGGGGCAAATGTTTGCATGGAGAGTAAACTTGTAGCACTCCACTAACTACCCAAGAATTTTTTTTTTTTTTTTTAAGAAATAAAAAAAAACAATCTCTTCTTACCATCACAATATTGGTCATCTTATACATTTGATATGGGCAACATCCTATATATTTGATAGTGTCACTGTTTCTCAGCCACCTGAGAAAGTTTGAATTAAGTGTGAAAATATGTGGTCTTGTCACTTTCCTTTTTGATCTCTTGTTGATGAAAACATTCAAGTTAATAGCCAGATTCATGAACTGGCTGCTGAACTGCAAATACTTGCTTCTAGACTCCTCTCTGTAGGAGAAAAAAGCAAACCCTCATTTGTTTAAGTCAGTGCCTGTTTAAGTCAGTCAGGCTGTATTACAGCCAAATCTGATTCCTAAATTCTATACTAGCTATGAGATTTGGGGCAGATTCAGTAATCCCTCTAAACTTGTTTCCTTATTTGTAAAATAGAGATCTTACCAGTACTATCTGAGAAATATTTTAAAGATTAAAAGTATCATGAACAGAATATATTTAGTAGAGTTCCTGGTATAATGTGGTAAGTGTTAAAAAATGCAAGTTATCATTAAATATGAGCGTTCCTTAAATCCAGCTTAGACTTTAAATCAGGAAAATATAGGCTATGATGGAGGGAAGTGCCATGTCTTAAGGAATTCCTGCAGCTGCCTCTAAGTTTTCCTTGGTACTCTGATTTCTAAACTGTGTAAGAAATGAAGATGTATCCAGGTAATAAATTTTAAAGTCAGCCAAATCCATGTTAGATGGATAATTCTGTATAATAAGAGTTGGTTATTCAGATGAAAGGGGCTCATATCTTAAGTAAAAAAAAATATTGTAGGGGTTATTTGTATTCATTCTGATTCAAGGGGATTTTGTCATTTTTATATTTACTTTTGTGATTGCAGATGTGATGTTCCAAAACTTTAGTCATAACCCCAGATTTCACCTTCTAACAAATGTACACCTCAACAGATGGTAACTGCTTTGGTTGTGGCCACTTAAATTAAAATATTTGCATGTGTATGCATGTGTGTCGATGAATATATGCCTATGGAATTTTACTTTGAAATGAGGTCACTTTTCTATTAAAACTTAACCCCTTATGAAAAGGACTCAAATACCAGGTAGGACAGTGATTTTTTTTATTAACTCTTCACAGTCAGATTTGACAATTTCTTTAATGTTTTTTAAAAATTTTCTTTGAATTCAAATTCTGCCTAGAGTTCTACCATGGAAACTTTGGGTCCAATATTTATATGTTATATCATCTTATAGTCAAAGCTTTTTAAGACTTCTTTCTGCAGAGCTCCCTCTTCCTAAGTACTTCTTTTATGTGTGAACTGGCCTCTACTTAGGAAAGTGTTGTTTTTAGTTGGAAAAGTTTACATATCACTGCCAAGAGCTCATGAATATTCCCATAATGTCTTCTGTTTCACCTCTAGGCCACCTAAATATGTGTGTAGATCCATGATTCTTCCATAACATACACACACAAACAGATTATAGCTCAGTTATTAAATCTTTAATTGAAGTAGGTGTTTGCTGTTATTTAGTTGCTAAGCCGTGTTGGACTCTGCGATCTCATGGACTGTAGTCTGCCAGACATTTTTTGTCCATGAAATTCTACAGGCAAGAATATTGGAGTGGGTTGTCATTTCCATCTCCAGGGGATCTTCTCGACTCAGGGGTTGAACCCAGATCTCTTATATTGGCAGGAGGATTCTTTACCAATGAGTCCCTTGGGAAGCCCCCATCAAAGTAGTACTTAAGTTCTTTTTTTTTTTTTTTTAACTTTATTTTACTTTACAGTACTGTATTGGTTTTTGGCATAAGTTATTTTATAATGAAAATTTGAATTTTCCTTTTGATGCCTAGAAAGTGAAAGTGAAAGAAAGTGAAGTCGCTCAGTCGTGTCCGACTCTTTGCCGCCCCATAGACTGTAGCCTACAAGGCTCCTCTGTCCATGGGATTTTCCAGGCAATAGTACTGGAGTGGATTGCCATTTCCTTCTCCAGGGGATCTTCCCAACCCAGGGCTCAAACCCAGGTCTCCTGCATTGTAGACAGACGCTTTACCATCTGAGCCACCAGGGAAGTCCTTTGATGCCTAAGATACCATATAAAAGGTCATGTTATTTGATTCTAGATAACTCTGACTGGGTTTATGAAGATGGTCCACGGCAAGACCCACTTCATAGTCATGCAACCTACCCAGTTATAGTGCCCTGAATAAGGTTTATTAATATTCTGTTGTCTCCAACTCGAAATTCATAACTTTTGAACAAGGGGCTTAGCATTTTCATTTTACACTAGGCCCTGAAAATTATGTAGTTAGTTCTGGGCTCAGTTGGGCTTCCCCTGTAGCTCAGACAGTAAAGAATCTGCTGCAATGCAGAAAACCTGGGTTCGATTCCTGGAGATCTGCTGGAGGAGGAAATGGCAACCCACTCCAGTATTCTTGCCTGAAGAATCCCATGGACAGAGGAGACTGGCAGGCTACAGTCCATGGCGTCACAAAGAGTCAGACAGGACTGAGTGACTGACACTTCACTTCTGGGCTCTATTTAACTTCTACTCAGCTGGAACTATAATTCCGGGTATAAGTTGATTTTCCAGAGGCAAAGCATTTGGCAGCAATGTATCTCAAAGAACTTTCCTTTTGATTTCAGGAATCCAATATTACATTAGCAAAGAAGTCCCTAGGGTTTTGGATTTGTACCAATGTTTTATAATTGACTTTGACTTATACAGTAAAAATAAAGTTTGTACTTATTCATATCTTTTAAAACTACTGCATTTGTAGAAACACTATTTTATAGACAAACTCACCATACTGCTTTAGTTTCTTCTACATATTTGAGAGTTATGATTAATTGCAACTGATATCTTAACAAATAGCAATATAATCAGTGTTTCAAGAGATAATTGAACAATTTTCATGAGATTTAATTAAATCTCTTTGATTCAAACTAAAAATACATTGTGAAAATTTATATTGAATTTTGATCTTATAAGCATTATTTATTCATGAATTACCTTAGGTGAAACATGATATTTGAAAGATAAGAATAGCTCCAATGCTGAAAATTTCTTTTTTGTGTATAGAAAACTGATACATGATTGCTAGATATTGAGATCAATTTTAAGGTTCTATTTTTCTCTCAACCAATTCCTAAGTGAAATAGATTTGTTTCTTGGGAAATATGTGGTATAAGTCAATATCACTAACCCAGTACAAACCCACGGTGACTTTGTGTTTCCTATAGTCTAAAGAATTCTAAGGGCTTCCAGCAACTTAGTTTTGATGGAGTTATAATTCTTTTAAAGTTTCAGTAAATAGTAATTGATATGAACGGAAGTTAAGGTAATGTCAGTTATTTTAAATAACTACATTTATGCACAGATCCTTCCGATAAAACCCATCTCAAGCTAACAGGTAGAGGAGGTGATATGAGTAATGCTTTATAAGAATGTGCTATATGTTATTATTTTTTATTGGAGTATAATTGCTTTACAAAGTTGTGTTTGTTTCTGTTGTACAACAACATGAATGAACTAAATGTGTACATATATCCCCTCCCTCTTGAAACTTCCTCTCATCGACTCCATCCCACCACTCTGGGTCACTGCAGAGCACCAAGCTGGGCTCCTTGTGCTATGCAGCTGTTTCCCACTAGCTGTATACACATGGGAGTGTATCTTACACATGGCAGTGTATATATGTCAGGGCTACTGTCTCAGTTTGTCCCACTATCCCTCCCCCAACCCTGTGTCCACATGTTCATTCTCTGTCTGCATCTCTCTTCTTCCCCTGCAAACAGTTTCATCTGTACTATCTTTCTAGATTCCATATATATGTGTAAATCTATACAATAATTTTAAGAGTCAGTGTTTTGTTTTATCCCAGTAAGGTGTTTACTTGGTTTTTGTTTGTTTTTATGTCAAAGTTTTTTTTTAACATATCTTTTAAAGTCTATTTTCTATTCTCTATCAATAGCATGTTAGTTTCTCCCATATATAACAATTTTTCATTTTTGTTCTTCCACATATTTTTTTCCTCTTCTTCCAGTGAGCTTCAACCTTTTAGCTAATTTATCTCTTGATGATTTTCCACGCTTCCAAATTAATAATTTTTACTCTCCCAGAAGAGAGGTAAAAGGCAGATGTTTTTCATTCATAAGACCATGATTCCCTTTGTTTTCTGTTTAGGAGTTTCATATTATCTATCACTCAGAGATGATCCTAAACATTCCAAACAACACCCTTACATTTAGCAGAATTTTATTATCTTATTCTGTGTGACCTCTAACTGACCTTTCTGATATGCTCATTCTCGAGAAAGTGTTCCTTTTTAGAAGCATAAATCCTTTTGAGAATCTGATGAAAATAAGTCTTTCTCATTTACAAATAGTGCACATGATTTGGGGAGATGCATAGACTCTGGAGGCCCATACATGAACCAAATAATATGAACACCTGCCCTAACTGATCAATTTCTCTGCTAAGGATATTTCACTGTGGATAGTTTTTCTAGAATTATTCACTTTTTGCCACCTATCTTTATTCTCTACTCTGCTACCTTCTTTATTGCATTTTGTTTTTTTAAAATGCCCCTTTCAGCCAATGTTTCTATTAAAATTATCTGAACCTGTCTGAAGCATTGCAATGATGCATAATTTTCAAGTTCCATTTCTCTGATGTCATCCAAACAGCACTTAATTCTGAGCAAACTCTTGTCCTATTGATTTTTATAAATGAAACGAAATAGATAAATCCATATTCAGCGAATGTGAGCTGAGTATATTGATTAGTACCTTATATCAGTTCAGTTCAATGGCTCAGTCGTGTCCAACTCTTTGCAAACCTATGAACCGCAGCATGCCAGGCCTCCCTGTCCATCACCAATTCCCAGAGTTTATCCAAACTCATGTCCATTGAGTCTGTGATGCCATCCAACCATCTTATACCCTGTTGTCCCCTTCTTCTCCTGCCTTCAATCTTTCACAGCATCAGTTTATTTCAAATGAGTCAACTCTTCGCATCAGGTGGCCAAAGTATTGGAGTCTCAGCTTCAACATCAGTCCTTCCAATGAACATCCAGGACTGATCCCCTTTAGGATGGACTGGTTGAATCTCCTTGCAGTCCAATGGACTCTCAAGAGTCTTCTCCAACACTACAGTTCAAAAGCATCAATTCTTCAGTGTTCAGCTTTCTTTATAGTCCAACTCTCACATCCATACATGACTACTGGAAAATCCATAACCTCGACTAGACAGATCTTTGTTCACAAAAGTCTTTTTAATATGCTGTCTAGGTTGGTCATAACTTTCCTTCCAAGGAGTAAGCCTCTTTTAATTTCACAGCTGCAGTCACCACCTGCAGTGACTTTGAAGCCCCCTGCAAAAAAATCAGCCACTGATTGTTTGGCATGAAGTGAAGGGACCAAATGCCATGATCTTAGTTTTCTGAATGTTGAGCTTTAAGCCAACTTTTTCACTCTCCTCTTTCACTTTCATCAAAAGGCTCTTTATTTCTTCTTCACTTTCTGCCATAAGGATAGTGTCATCTGCATATCTGAGGTTATTGAAATTTCTCCCAGCAATCTTGATTCCAGCTTGTGCTTCTTCCAGCCCAGTGTTTCTCATGATGTACTCTGCCTATAAATTAAATAAGCAAGGTGACAATATATAGCCTTGATGTACTCCTTTTCCTATTTGGAACCAGTCTGTTGTTACATGTCCAGTTCTAGTTGTTGCTTCCTGACCTGCATACAGGCTTCTCAAGAGGCAGGTCAGGTGTTCTGGTATTTCCAGCTCCTTCAGAATTTTCCACAATTTAATGTGATCCACACAGTCAAAGGCTTTGGCATAGTCAATAAAGCAGAAGTAGATATTTTTCTGGAACTTTCTTGCTTTTTTGATGAGCCAGTGGATGTTGGCAATTTGATCTCTGGTTCCTCTGCCTTTTCTCAAATCCGTTTGAACATATGGAATTTCACGGTTCACATACTGCTGAAGCCTGGCTTAGAGAATTTTGAGCATTACTTTACTAGCATGTGAGATGAGTGCAATTGTGTGGTAGTTTGAACATTCTTTGGCATTGCCTTTTTGGGGGATTGGAATGAAAACTGACCTTTTCCAGTCCAGTGGCCACTGCTGAGTTTTCCAAATTTTCTGGCCTATTGAGTGCAGCACTTTCACAGCATCATCATTTCGGATTTGAAATAGGTCCACTAGAATTCTACCACCTCCACTAGCCTTGTTCGTAGTGATGCTTCCTAAGGCCCACTTGTCTTGGCATTCCAGGATGTCTGGCTCTAGGTGAGTGATCACACCATCAAGATTATCTGGGTCATGAAGATATTTTTTGTACAGTTCTTCCATGTATTCTTGCCACCTCTTCTTAATATCTTCTGCTTCTGTTAGGTCCCTACCATTCCTGTCCTTCATTGAGCCCATCTTTGCATGAAATGTTCCCTTGATATCTCTAATTTTCTTGGAGAGATCTAGTCTTTCTCATTCTATTGCTTTCCTCTATTTCTTTGCATTGATCACTGAGGAAGGCTTTCTTATCTCTCCTTGCTATTCTTTGGAACTCTGCTTTCAAATGGGTATATCTTTCCTTTTCTCCTTTGTTCTTTGCTTCTCTTGTTTTCATAGCTATTTGTAACCTTATATCAAGGGAAGGAGAGTGTAAAACTTGACCTAAATGGTTTATCTCTAATAGTCACATTTATACTAATTAGTAATGCTGATATTATTCATGACGGATATTAATTTAAGGACTTCTCAGGTGGCACAGATTATTTACCTGCCAATGAAGGAGATGTAGGTTCAATCCCTGAGTGGGGAAGATCTCCTGGAGAAAGAAATGGCAACCTGTTCCAGTATTCTTGCCTGGGAAATCCCATGGACAGAGGAGCTTAGTGGACTACAGTCCATGGTGTCACGGAAGAGTCAGACACAACTGAGAACATACACATAATATTAATTTATTATTTTCCCAATAACAGTGCTAAATATGTTATTACTATCTTTTTTCTTTACTGCTTCCTCCTCCTTCTATAACAGGTGACATAAATTCGAAGAGTGACATAAATTAATTAAACCTTACTCAGTCACTACTAGAAAACTAATAGAAACTGGCTTCAAACACAGATTTTTGTAACTTCAGACTCGCTTCACATCTTCTTTACCTTTTATTTTAATAGTAGGAGGAGAATGTTAGGATCTATGAATTTACCCATCCATCCATCCACCCACATACACATACAATTAGTAAGAGCAGAAGAGAGAAAATATATGAGATACATATGAGATTATGCAGTAATTAGGAGGAGCCAAGAAACACTTGGACTTTTCTTCATGGAAAAAAAAAAAGGCATTAGAAACATGCTGTGAATGATACCTAAAACTGAACAGGAAATAGTAGAGAAGAGTTGTGAAGGCTGAGGAAATTGTAGAAATGTATACATAGGGCATGATTGACAGTTCTGCTTGGCTAGAGGAGAAGATGTGGAGAGTAGAATTAGGAGAGAAAATAAATGTTGGAAGGAATTGTAGGCCAGATACCAGAGAACTTTGAATTCCAGGAATAGGGGTATGAACTTGTTTTAGCAGGAGTGAACAATGGAAGATTTTAAACAGAAAAAGGTCATCGTTAGGACAGTGTTTGTATGTGGCTCTGGTTGACAGGGAACAGGGAGATTTGCCTCGTGTAGAGATGGAGATATGTGGTCATTCTTTTGGCCATATTTATCCAATTAAGACATAAATGATGGCCTTCTCTCTGGAGAGAAGCCCTGTTATTGGAAAAATTATATAACTAATGCAAAGAGAACCCTGACACTTCGCAGACTGCTCAGTGAGTTCCAATCTTTTGTATAATGGCAGCTTCCACACTCATTTCTGTTCCCTTTCTCTCTCATCTTTGTTTTTAATTCATTTTTGTAGGAATTGCATTCAAAAGACTTTTTTTTTTTTTAATATATAGGACCCTCTTCTGAGACATTACTTTGTTAACAAAGGTCTGTCTAGTCAAGGCTATGGTTTTTCCAGTGGTCGTGTATGGATGTGAGAGTTGGACTATAAAGAAAGCTGCCACCTCATGCGAAGAGTTGACTCATTGGAAAAGACTCTGATGCTGGCAGGGATTGGGGGCAGGAGGAGAAGGGGACGACAGAGGATGAGATGGCTGGATGGCATCACCAACTCAATGGACGTGAGTGAGTGAACTCCGGGAGTTGGTGATGGACAGGGAGGCCTGGTGTGCTGCAGTTCATGGGGTCACAGAGAGTCGGACACGACTGAGCGACTGAACTGAACTGAACTTCTGCTATTGTACTTTTGATCCTGTTTCTCTTCCACTCACTTTACCCCTGCTGCTCTGCTTCTGTTCTTATGGTCCTAGATTTAAGAGTGTTGGTCCATGTGTTAATTTCTCTTGGAAATAATAATAGGCTTCATCATTGATTATTCTTACTTCTATGTACTCCTCTCTTCCTTCCTGATATCAGCCCACTTTCCACCATATATTTTCACCATCATATTCCATTTCTTCTCTGTGTGTTTCAGATTTCTTTATGTACTGTTGCACAACATGGTAGCCCTGATCTCTGTTGTGCCTTTCTGTTTAAAGGATGGAATCCTGTTTATGGGATAGAATCCCTGATTTCTGTTGAGCCTTCCTGTTTAAGGGACAGAGACTATGTAGGTAGGTGCAAGGGTTTAGATCTACTGATGATTATGTTGGTGTAAAGAAAGTACCTGTTCTGGCCAGAGATGAAAAGAGTTGATGGATCCAAAAGTAGGATGCTCAGATTCTGTCAAAAATCAGGCAGGTCTGGACTACAGAATGAATAAGATCTTTAGGATCTTTAATGACCATGAGTGCATAGGTAATGATAAAGAATAACATTAAAAAAAATTTTTTTTAAGGGTAACAATAACCAATTGGAGAAGGCAATGGCACCCCACTCCAGTACTCTTGCCTGGAAAATCCCATGGACAGAGGAGCCTGGTGGGGTGCAGTCCATGGTGTCACTAAGAGTCAGATACAATTGAGCAACTTCACTTTCACTTTTCACTTTCATGCATTGGAGAAGGAAATGGCAACCCACTCCAGTGTTCTTGCCTGGAGAATCCTAGGGACAGTGGAGCCTGATGGGCTGCTGTCTGTGGGGTCGCACAGAGTCAGACATGACTAAAGTGACTTGGCAACAATAACCAACAAGCATATTAGATGCTGAATGGTTTCCCAAGAGAGCTATAATTTATGTAGGGCTTCTTACTTGTTGATGGTTCAGAGCTGCTTAAAGTTAAGTTTTGGGATTATCAGTCTTATTTGTCTTGCTAAATTTCCCCATCTCTTTCTTTTCTAGCTAGACTCAGGCATATAATTCATCATTTGGATAAAACACCACACTGGCATTATTTGCAGATCTTGAAACATTTTCAGATGCTTCCTAGGGAATACATCTCCTTGGCAGATCCAGAAGGAAAAATTGTGTTTTCTCTAATCTAGATTTTCTGTAGCCAGTGATAACATGGTAACGTAGACATCTCCGTGATTTCTAGAAGAGTAGGCTATTACTTTCCTGATCAAACTTGATTTTAATAAAGAGGCTTATTTTATCAATGTGATTCACTATTCTTTCTCACATGTTCTTTCCCTTTCAAATTGTTTTTTGGACGATAGGTTTTAACACCTGGACAATCGTCTGAAAAATCTCATTCATGTAGTGAGAATTCATTGAATGGTTTCAAAGAGTGAACTGTCATGAAATAGTACTGTATTATAAGGGGACAAAACATTCTATAAGATGTTTCATCCCTTACTTGTTCTCTCTGTCCCAGTATCGTAAGTCTCATTTCAGGCAGGAAGGGAAAATGCAGATATACCACGAAGAACTTGAAGTCTCTATGTTAGGAAACAGATGTTAATAGAAACCATGATACCTTCTTAGACTTTATCAATTCCTTTATCAGAAATTATAAGAAACACTCAGAAACTGGATGATTTACCTATTTTACTTGCAAATTAGTTAATAAACTAGGTATATGCATAAAATAAGCAATAAATTACATGAACTGCATTAGCTAGTAGCTTTGGAGCCAAATGTACATAACTTCTCCCTCCACATGTGTTCTTTTCTTATTTGGCTTTCTTTAAGATGGCATCCTTATTAATTCAGCAGCCTGATCACAACACTAATGAAAATATTTGGGGCCTCACCTAATCCAAACAGATAAGATGGTGGAGCCATTGTCTCTTATCTTTATGAGAGAACAAAAGCCACATTTCCTGTGGTAACAGGCCTGATTAGGCCTAAAGGTATAAAACAGGAAGTTGAGGATTATGGTATATACAGTTCAGTTCAGTTCAGTCACTCAGTCATGTCTGACACATTGCAACCCCATGGACTGCAGCACACCAGGCCTCCCTGCCCATCACCAACTCCCAAGCTTGTTCAAACTCATGTCCGTTGAGTCAGTGATGCCATCCAACCATCTCATCCTCTGTTGTTCCCTTCTCCTCCTGCCTTCAATCTTTGCCAGCATCAGGGTTTTTTCCAATGAATCAGTTCTTCGCATCAGGTGGCCAAAGTATAGGAGTTTCAACTTCAGCATTAGTCCTTCCAATGAATATTCAGGACTGATTTCCTTTAGGATTGACTGGTTGTATCTCCTTACAGTCCAAGGGACTCTCAAGAGTCTTCTCCAATACCCCACAGTTCAAAAGTATCAATTCTTTGGCGCTCAGCTTTCTTCACAGTCCAATTCTCACATCGATACATGACTACTGGAAAAACCATAGCTTTGACTAGATGGACCTTTGTTGGCAAAGTAATGTCTCTGCTTTTTAATATGCTGTCTAGGTTGGTCATAGCTTTTCTTCCAAGGAGCAAGCATCTTTTAATTTCATGGCTGCAGTCACCATCTGCAGTGATTTTGGAGCCCCTGTGGCCAAAGTATTGGAGTTTCAGCTTCAGCATCAGTCCTTCCAATGAATATTCAGGACTGATTTCCTTTAGGATTGACTGGTTGTATCTCCTTACACTCCAAGGGACTCTCAAGAGTCTTCTCCAATACCCCACAGTTCAAAAGTATCAATTCTTCGGCGCTCAGCTTTCTTCACAGTCCAATTCTCACATCGATACATGACTACTGGAAAAACCATAGCTTTGACTAGATGGACCTTTGTTGGCAAATTAATGTCTCTGCTTTTTAATATGCTGTCTAGGTTGGACATAACTTTTTCTCCAAGGAGTAAGCATCTTTTTATTTCATGGCTATAGTCACCATCTGCAGTGATTTTGGAGCTCCCCAAAATAAAGTCTCTCATTGTTTCCATTCTTTCTCCATCTATTTGCCATGCAGTGATGGGACCAGATGCTATTATCTTCTGAGTATTGAGTTTTCTGAATATTGAGCTTTAAGCCAACTTTTTCACTCTCTTTCACTTTCATCAAGAGGCTGTTTAGTTCTTCACTTTCTGCCATAAGGGTGGTATCATCTGCATATCTGAGGTTATTGATTTTTCTCCCAGAAATCTTGATTCCAGCTTGTGCTTTTTCCATCCCAGTATTTCTCTTGATGTACTCTGCATAGAAGTTAAATAAGCAGGGTGACAGTATACAGACTCGATGTACTCCTTTCTCCTTTTCCTATTTGGAAACAGTCTGTTGTTCCGTGTCCAGTTCTAACTGTTGCTTCCTGACCTGCATACAGGTTTCTCAAGAAGTAGGTCAGGTGGTCTGGTATTCCCATCTCCTTCAGAATTTTCCAGTTTGCACTGATCCACACAAAGGCTTTAGCATAGTCAATAAAGCAGACATAGATGTTTTTCTGGAACTCTCTTGCTTTCTCGATGATCCAGCAGATGTTGGCAACTTCATCTCTGGTTCCTCTGCCTTTTCTCAAACCAGTTTGAACATCTGGAATTTCATGGTTCACGTATTGTTGAAGCCTGACTTGGAGAAATATGAGCATTACTTTACTATCATGTGAGATGAATGTAATTGTGCTATAATTTGAGCATTCTTTGGTGTATATATAGTGTCTATATATTTCAATTTTTATGTGTTCATAGTTAAAATAGTACAATATTTGTATATTCTGATATTATGGGTCATATAGTCTATAAATATTTTTCAATAATCCAAAAAGTATTTCATTAAAAATATGTTTTTTTGAGTAGTTTAGAGATATAGAAAAACTTACTGATATTAAGATTGTTAGTTATTATTATTAATAATATCATTAGAGTCTAATCTTATGGGAACCACAAGTTTTATGATTTTGTAACTCCTTCCAAATAATTACTTATAAATCATATAATTTAAACTCAAATAATTTGAACTCAGTTACTTCTAAAATTCTTCAAATCAAATTCTATTTGATACAATTCTTTGATTCTGCTGATTATAAAATATCAGCTATTAAATTTAGATAAGGATTTTGAGATTAAATCTATATTTAATTATATAGATTATATAATGATGAATAAAGATATTAGTCTTAGATGAAAGAATTAATGATTATATTTTTGAGTAGTATGCCTCTTAATTTACTTCAGCTCCACAGTATTTCCTAATGGTAATAATTTAAGAAAAATCTAAAAGATGTTTCTAGACCCGATCACATTTTAAATGAAGGATCCAATTAAGAAAAAGTCTCATTAATGATATATCATTGGTAATTTTGAATATCTTATATTGGTAGGAGACATATTTCTTCAATACCTTCCTTGTTTTCTTATTGTTATTATGCTTATAGTTGTTACTATGATTATTAGTTATCATAATATAATCATTTTTTTGGTACATGCCAAATAATTAAACCTTTTGGTAATCTTGCTCCTTATAGAACACTTTAAAGTTTTAATGACTACAATATGCCTATATCTTTTTTCCCATCTCAACCTTTACTAAGTGCATAATTTTCTCAGCTAATTGAATGAGATGATTGCTCTGAATTATCTCCTTTGGGTTATAAGTTAGGTAAAATTGGCCCAATAAAATTTTCATAAACCCATCTTTCATTGTGAATTCACCTGATTCAAGGCCTGTTAGCTGTTTTCTGTCATTTAAGATAATGTGATTGTATACAACTCTTTGGTTTAGGATTTTCCCCATTACTAAATATATTTGATGGGCATTTCCACAGGCAATTTAGTTTTTTATTTGTTTGTTGTATTTATTACTTTTCCACACAAGTCACCTCTAAACAGTCCCGATGCATGCAATTTTTTTCTGAAGTCAGTGCTCCGGAAAGTCAAGTTGGAATGCGTACATTCCTTTCTCTTCTTACTTCACTGCCCTCCTACGCTGGCCCCCACACCTTGGGCTATGGGAAGGGGTCAGAAGGACACACATTATTGAGAGTAATTTATTCCAGTCCACCTAGTCAGTTGAAATATTTCCTGAAGGAAGTTTTCATTCAGTTGATGCCCTGAAGGGTTAAGAAAACAGAAACCCATGGTATTACAGAGTTGCTGTTATGGATGTTTCCAAGGAAACCATACCAAGAAGGTTTAAGTGTCTTGTTTCTCCCCAAACCCACCAGCACGTAGTTTGTTTGAGGTTTTGACGTCCTCTTAATTCTTGCCATAGCTGTTCTGTGGTAGGGTTTCCAGCAGAGCAGGGATCTCATGCCTGCCAGAAGCCCTGGCTCTCAAGCCAATCATGCTCTAGCTAAACTCAAATCTGTGTCTTCCTCCTGAAGACGTTAAGGGCAATTCAAAATCAAACTGAGGTTGATTTTATTTTTTAAAGTTTCTTTAATTAAAAAAAAAAGGCTCAGTTATACATTATTTTACTCCAACATGCACAGGAGCAGATCATTTAAATATTTCATCAAAATTAATAATAAATGAATTTGAGTTGCCAAGACCATTAGAAGACTGAATGTATGTTGTAGATCAGATCATGCTGTTTTACAAGGTTTTTTAAGGATCACGGGAGATGGGAGGGACTTATTGTTCTAAGATTTCCTCTGCTTTAAGTGGCTATAAACAATTTCTAAGGTCATTGCAGTTTTTTGAAAATTGTATACATCTAAGTGCTCCGAAGTAGCAATTTGATTGAACTTAAAATATTTTTATAATTAAATTCTACAAAATATTTAAGACATTCTTTTAAAATATTTTCTCAGATGACATGAAGCCAAAAGAAACTTGAGTCATTTTCATTCAAAATGTATAGGGACAGAAAAATCTCTCTCACTGTCTCTCTCCCTCTCTCATAATGCATGCTAGCATGTGTATGTATATGTGTATGATAGTTCTTTTTTATACATATTCAAAATACTTAAAATTATGCAAATATACAGTGAGGTGAGTACATGTATTTTTATTTGGATATCAGAATCAGTTAACCAAGTGATATCACATACACACTTCTATCATTCTTAAATAGTTGCAAAAATAGAAAAGCAAATCAAAAATAATGTTTAACCCTCTCTGTTCTTAGAAACATGATAATATATAATTCTATATTTACAACTGCAATTATATACTTTATCCTATTCCATTTTAGCATCATTTATCCTATATTATGTATAATGTAGATATATATGTTCTATGCACATATACATTTTTGCATGTTTTATTCTATGTTTTATTCTATATACATGTTTTATTCTATGTTATATATTACATGAATTTATATGTTCTGTGTACAGAGGACTTCCCTGGTGGCCCAGACAATAAAAGAATCTGCCTGCAATGCAGGAGACTCAGGTTCAATCCCTGGGCTGGGAAGATCCCCCTGGAGAAAGGAGTGGCACTCCAGTATTCTGTCAGGAGAATTCCATGGACAGAGGAGCCTGGTGGGCTACAGCCCATGAAGTCACAAAGAGTCCCACATGACTGAGTGACTAACACTTCCGCTTTTTTTCATATATTCTATATAGGATACATTTTAACTATATAACTGCAGAATTGCTTTGTCTTCCCTTTAATTTCTGTCTAATAAGTTTGGTTTATCATTTGTCACGTTTTCCTTTATTCCAGGTCTGATAAAAATTCCTGAAGAAACACAAAAGTGTTGAATTTAACAAGTTGTTTGTTGTATGTTTATCTAAATCACTGTGGCTGAAAAATTGTCACTAGTATGTTTGGGGCAAACATTGATAGTGTCCAGTAATAAGAGGTGGTGAGCACTATAGGAATCTTTTTTATTCATATCTGATCTATTCTTAAAATGTGTTGGATAGAAAAAATTCAGAGCACTACAGCTTGTATTCCATTATTTTTAATTGGAAAATAACTTTCTCTTATTGTCTAGAATCTATGGTAAATATCACTAAACACTCAAACAAATAAACAAACTACCCACTGAAGATATTACTTAAGTGTCAATTTTCCTGTTATTTAACTCAATGAACTCAGCACATAAGTTTGTATGCAATACATTGTGATAGTTGACACTACTTGATACTAATTGTATTTCCTCTGCTGTTTAATGGAGCTTCTCTCTTGGCTCAGACAGTAATGAATCTGCCTGCAGTGCTGGAGACCTGGGTTCAATCACTGGATCAGGAAGATTGCCTGGAGGAGGGCATGGCTACCTACTCCAATGTTCTTATCTGGAGAATTCCATGGACAGAGGAGCCTGGAAGCCTACAGTCCATGGGTCCCAGAGAGTCAGACAGGACTGAGTGACATGTAAACAAGCAATGAAGCAAGATGCAAAACTTGTATATTGAATGCAAATAATGTGAATACACTGAAATAATCAATGTTAAAGAAATGAACAAGAAGCTTTGGAGGCTGTTTGAAATACCTTTTGCCTTTTCCTAGAACAATTTTCATGCAGATTGAAATGAGGCAAATTGGCCACCAGCCAAAAGCCAACAACCATTACATCTGTCTTTTCCTTATTTTTATGGAATCACTGAAATGAGGTGCATTAAAGAGCTATGTCTCTTAATTTGGGTTCCCCAGAAATCAAACCCTGAGATGAGGACTTGGATGAAGGTAGTTTATCTGAGAGCTGATCCGAGGAAGAGAAAGTGAGGAAGCAGAGAAAATGAAAGAGGGAAGCCAATAGAAATGGTGTTCTAGATACTACTGCTGTGGGCAAAATTAATTCTCTAGAGATGTTTGTAAGAATTGAATGCAGAATAATGGGAAGCAAGAGACTCCTCTCTACCACCTGTCAGCCTCCCTTGGCTGAGGGTGGGCTGTCCTGAGGTTATTTACTCTTCTGCATTTCCAACTGCAGGCCTGCAGTAGGCCAATGGGCTTTTGTAGCTGCTAAGAAACTCCTGGACAGAAAACCAAAATGATAATGCAGTCACGGCTGTGAGCAAAAGTGTCTGAATCGATGGTCAATGTCTAGGCCAGCTACAGCTGAGGTCAACCGTGGCTATGGGTGCAGAGGTGGTGATTACAACTGCATTCTACCAAGGTTTGCACTCAAGTCATGCTGCTCTGCAGACATTCATACTGTCTCATCTAAGGCGTGAATTCGATTTCAGTTGACTTAATTTGCAATCACAAGCATTCTCACAGCACCAAGATCTAAGTTTCTGGAAAACTTTCAACTGCTGGTAACAAAAAAGAGAAGGGTGCCAGTGCTGCTCAAGCTTGATTTTATGGAAAATCTTAGAAGGCTCACGTTCAGAATTATCTAAAATAGTTTCATTTCACCAATATTTCCTTTAACTACAATGAATTAAGAAATAATTGGGTTTTTTTAATGTCATATCATTTTTTAATATCAAATAACTTTGACTTAACTAAACCATTAAAGAGAAACTTATGTACTTAAAGTTAGCAATAATTTTTATAGTTTTATAATCACTTTTTGAAATTTAAAAATAATTTTTCACAAAATTTCAAAACTTATTACTTATGGTTAGATTGAAAAATGAATCTTTTACTGATGAAGAGATCATTTTTCTCCCTAGGCCCTTGCTTAAGCTGTATTTTAGGAACTTTCCTTTCCTTGGTTCTACATTTCTTAAAGATTTGCTTTATGCCACTGCATTTTTATGAAAGACAGGTACTATATTAGTACCTGGTTTTGCTAACTGAAAGAAATCTAAAGAGTGGTTTCATTTTTACAAAAAAAAAAAAAAAATGGAAAAAGAAAAAATAGCAGTCAGGATCTGTAACTGCTTGATTTAACCCATTCTGGTTTATGAAATGTTTCATAGGAACACTCTACTTTCAGATAGCAAGGAAATCCTGTATCCCAAGGCTGAACTTTTCTTGAGACTACAAAGTGCTATTAAAAAAATTTAAAAGTACAGGCAAACCTTAGAGATATCACAAGTTCAATCCCAGACTACCACAGTAAAATGTTGCAATAAAGTGAGTCACATGAACTTCTTGGTTTCCCAGTACACGTAAAAGTCATGTGTATATTATCTTGTAGTCTATTGAGTGTGCAATACTATTATGTCTAAAAATGTACATTATTTATTTAAAAAATACTTTATTGTTAAAATATGCTAGCCACCATCTGAGCCTTCAGCAAGTTGCAGGACAGACCACCATAACAAATATAAAAGCAATGAATAAGCTTGAAATACTGGGAGAGTTACCAGAACGTGACACAGAGACACAAAGTGGGCAAAGCGTGTTGAAAAATGGAATCGGTAGGTCTGCTTTATGCAGAGTTGCCACAGACCTTCAATTTGTAAAAAATGCAGTACTGTGAAGCACAAAAAGCAAAACACAATAACACAAAGATGCCAGTATTGGCTTTAAGTTTAGTTTCTAAAATTTTTAGTTTCAAACACAGACATAAATAGTGTCATTCTCTTTTAACCAAATCATATTTAATCAAACTTTTAAGCACTAAATCATGAAATATACCAGGCTCTTATGTCTAACTATCTGTCTGTACAGATATACAGGGCTTCCCAAGTGATCAGTGATAAAGAATCCACCTGCCAAGACAGGAAACGTGGGTTTAATCCCTGGGTCAGAAATATCCCCTGGAGTAGGAAATGGCAACCCACTCTAGTATTCTTGCTGGGAGAACCCCATGGACAGAGGAGCCTGGTGAGCTACAGTCCATGGGGGTCACAAAAAAGTCAGACATGACTTAATGACTAAACAGCAACAATGCTTATATACAAGATATTTATAATATTGCATATAAAATAAGATATTAATATATATTTATATATTGTATTTAAATTATCTAAAATACAAATATATGCCTCTATAATATACATGTATTTTAAATAATTTTGACACATTCAAATTATAGGGACTTCCCTATAGCTCAGATGATAAAGAACTTGCCTGCAATGCAGGAGATCTGGGTTCAAACCCTGAGTCGGGAAGATCCTCTGGAGAAGGAAATGGCAATCCACTCCAGTATTCTTGCCTGAAGAATCCCATGGATAGAGGAGCCTGGTGGGCTACAGTTCATGGGGTCACAAAGAGCCAGACACAACCAAGTGACTAACACACAACACATTAATAACACTACAAGTGTTTTTCACTTTGACAAATTCTCTTGTTGGTGAAATAAAAATTTCCTTACCATTTAAAACATGGTAATAACAATTATACTTAACATAGTACAGCTTTTAAGAAACTAAATTCGTGATACAGTAGCTTTGATTCTTCTTCCATCTACCCCTTCATAATCAGATTTAATTTGGGGAAATTTACTATCACCTCTGTTAGTTATAGCACAAAAAGTCAAATGTTGGAAAGTGAAATATTTTCATTAAAACAGGTTTCTGCTGAAGAAAAAGCATTGAAACATTTAATTCACCACAGTCGTATGTCTAGGGAGTCTCCACCTCAACACTGGGGTGGCAATGCCCTGGGGTTGTGAAGTTGCACTGAGGAATCTGGTGGCTTCTTGCTCCCCTGAAGGGCAGGGTGAAACATGCAAGTGATTTCTTGTTACACAGATGGTTTAAAACTTATATAAAGAATAATTGGGTTTATTTCTTCTTAACTTCCCAAATGCCAAGCTTTGTGCTTTTGTTTGTTTTTAATGATAGCTACAATTTTTCCAAAGTACTGATGGAAAGATTGAAGTCGACATCAACTCTGAGTAGTAAGTATTTGATCTTAAGCTTTTGGGAGTTGTTTTACAGAAACCAGAGAAGAATTCCCCCATCCTCTACCTCAAAGTTTCTTATTGAGTCATCGGTGTCTGATATTGGCAATAAAGGATTTTGTTTTACTTGTATAAACCTCATCAACACAGTGACATCAAATCCCCCTTTGGTTAGGATAGGATTTTTCATTGATAAGATATCTCCCAGAGCCATAAAGAAAAACTATAATTAACATTCCAGCACAAAGGCTGTGATTGATTTACCCTAGCTCAATGAATACATCTGTAAAGGTTGTGAGAAGAATTGATTATGTCATAGAGCAGAGTGTATGTAATAAAAATATTTTACAGTTGATTTCACATAGGAAAGCAGTTCCTGGTATCACACGTTGAGGAAAATACTAGTCCATGCATCAGAGAAGATGTTGTTATAAACGCCAGGGTCCCAGTCATACTTTGACCTGTGCTATAATCATATCCATTATTTTGTGTGTCATGTAAAATGCCCGATCTATTTACAAAACAGTGCAGCGTTTGTCATTCTGCTGAAGTTTTAGCTGTTTTGTCCAAATAACCAAACTTCAGACCCTTGAGACTTAAGAATTTTAATATGAATTTGTACAATTGTTTTCTGCTTTTAATGTCATATGGCACCCCACTCCAGTACTCTTGCCTGGAAAATCCCATGGATGGAGGAGCTCGGAAGGCTGCAGTCCACGGGGTCGCTGAGGGTCGAACATGACTGAGCGACTTCACTTTTCACTTTCATGCATTGGAGAAGGAAATGGCAACCCACTCCAGTGTAGTTTTAGGAAGTCCTATAATTTTTGCTTAAAGAGATAAAATAACTTGCTTATAACACAAAGTAAAAAAAAAAAAAAATTAAAGAACTGAGATTCAAATCCAGGCATGTCTGACTCTGCTGCCAATGGAGTTTAATTACATCTTGGATACATCAGAAAATATGACTTTAAAATGGAAGAAACATCTAGATAGTAACAGACAGATTAGCAAATTTTTCCTTCAAATTAGAACATTTAATTATGAAAGCTCAGAGTTAAAAATCAGAATTCTATTTATATAAATTGACATTAGATCACATTAATAAGAAAATAAATTACATTTGGAAACCTCAGGAGACTTTTATTTCAGGTATGCACAAAAAAACTAAATTAAGATTCACTGACTAATAGCAGCTATCATCAAACACATAAAAGTAACTTGTGTATAATTCATTACCTAACATTCCCTTCATCTCTGCTGCTGCTGCTGCTAAGTCACTTCAGTCGTGTCCGACTCTGTGTGACCCCATAGATGGCAGCCCACCAGGCTCCCCCGTCCCTGGGATTCTCCAGACAAGAATACTGGAGTGGGTTGTGTGTGTGTGTGTGTGTGTGTGTGTGTGTGCATGTGCACGCACTAAGTCACTTCAGTTGTGTCTGACCCTGTGGGACCCTATGGACTGTAGCCTGCCAGGCTCCTCTCTGTCCTACGGATTCTCCAGGCAAGAGTGCTGCAGTAGGTCTCTATGCCCTCCTCCAAGGGATCTTCCTGACCCAGAAATCGAACCCATGTTTATTATATCTCCTGCATTGGCAGGTGGGTTCTTTACCACTAAGCGCCACCTGGGAAGCCCTCAGTCTTCTAGCAAAATGTAAAACTTTATAATATCTAATAGAAGAGAGCAGGAAATTCCTTGCTCATTCAGTGGTTAGGACTGTGCTTCCCCTACAGTGGGGTGCAAGATTCATCTCTGGTCAGGGAACTGAACTAAAACCCAGCATGCAGCCCAGCACAGCCAAACCAAAACAGATGTTTCTGATGGATGGACAAGTACCTTCCTCAAAGTGTGATTCCAAAATAGAAAACAAAGTAAAACAAACAAACAAAACCAACAAAACAGAACAAAAATAGATTAGAGCAAAGCCCTTTTGGACACAGATCCAGTACTGTGATTGGTAGTCTAAAATGTGTTGGTGGTTTAGTCCCTAAATTGTGTCTGACTCTTTATGAAGACTTAAATCTGAGGAGTATGGTGGCCTATATTTTGAATCATTGAATTCAGTGCCTTTAAAAACAACACTTTCTTAATCACACATTTTTACACCAGAAGTTATGGTGCTGCCAACCAGAAGCTTGGTCAGCATATCTTATAAGGATCTCTGTAGCATTAGATACCCAAAGGAAACATTCTTAGAAATATTTTCAAGTTGGAGTCTTTCCACAGGACAAATGATTGACTCTCTGTGTCTTGTTCTCATAGCTAGCTGCTTTCTTCTCAATCCAACCAACTCAAATTAACTGGAAACTTAATTCCTATCTATGCTTCCCTGGTGGCTCAGAGGTAAAGAATCCACCTTCAGTGCATTAGACATGGGTTTGATCCCTGCGTCTCAAAGATCCCCTGGGGAAGGAAATGGCAACTAACTCCAGAATTCTTGCCTGGAAATTCCATTGACAGGGGAGCCTGGTGGACTATAGTCCATAAGGGGTGGCAAAAGAGTTGGACATGACATATTGACTAAACAACAATAACCTTCCACTGGCATTACTCAGAATCAATCCGAATTCTCCTTCTGCTCCCACCCTCTAGCAGAAAAAGTTTTGTTTGAGCTTTCCTTTCCTTTTTTGTTCTTTTTTTTTTTTCTTGCCTTATTCCACCCTCCTCTCACCCCGAATCTGAAAGGTATTTTTTTTTGTTCTTGGAAGCACAAATGGCTTCATCCATCCAAGCCGAGGAATGTAAAATACAGCAGCTGTTTATTTACTCCATACTATTGTATAAGCTTCTAGGAGGCACCTGGAGAAGTTTTGAGCTATAGAGGGGATCCTGTCTATTCTATACAGAAATTGAGGGTAACTGGATCTTGCTAAACATCAAGGCCTCATTTTTTCAACCCTGCTGCCTAGTGGGGTCAATCTTTATTCAGCAGGCCCCCAAATAGGTATGGGGCAGCTCTCAAACTCCCAAATAGCTCAGTCTCCCAGAGATCAAAATATGGAAAGAAGACAAACTGTAATGATTTTAGAATCCTCCCATAAACCTGTCTCTAACTTGTCTGAGTTTTTACTAAAGTCACTATCTTCTTTGGATTTGTCCCTATCAAGCAACTAGCAGGTTGTTGAGGATTGGAGTGTGGGAATACCAGACCATCCTGGAATGTGAAGTCAAGTGGGCCTTAGAAAGCATCACTATGAACAAAGCTAGTGGAGGTGATGGAATTCTAGTTGAGCTATTTCAAATCTTGAAAGATGATGGTGTGAAAGTGCTGCACTCAATATGCCAGCAAATTTGGAAAACTCAGCAGTGGCCACAGGACTGGAAAAGGTCAGTTTTCATTCCAGTCCCAAAGAAAGGCAATGCCAAAGAATGCTCAAACTACTGCACAATTGCACTAATCTTATATGCTAGTAAAGTAATGCTCAAAATTCTCCAAGCCAGGCTT
>SJYX01018534.1:50837-74435 GCA_006410675.1 Oreotragus oreotragus
TCCATTCTGAAGGAGATCAGCCCTGGGATTTCTTCGGAAGGAATGATGCTAAAGCTGAAACTCCATTACTTTGGCCATCTCATGTGAAGAGTTGACTCATTGGAAAAGACTCTGATGCTGGGAGGGATTGGGGACAGGAGGAGAAGGGGACGACCGAGGATGAGATGGCTGGATGGCATCACAGACTCAATGGACGTGAGTTTGAGTGAACTCTGGGAGTTGGTGTTGGACAGGGAGGCCTGGCGTGCTGCAATTCATGGGGTCGCAAGGAGTCTGACACGGCTGAGCGACTGAACTGAACTGAACTTAGGGTAGGAGTAGAACCTTATGCTTCTTTCTTCCAGTCCCCAGGGGCTGGAAAGGATGAGCTTCTCCCTGCTATTCTTCCTATCTGTAACTCCCTTTAGTAAACTCCACAATCTAGTTAGCTAAGTCTGACATCATCTTTCATCCAGACCTTCCCTGTGAACCCATTTTCCTGTTAAGTCTCTTAACAACCCTTTCAGACTCTCAATATCCACAAGGGTCTCTCTGGGAAGCCGAAGGATATAGATGTTCAGTGATTTAAAGGAGAAATAAAACTGCATTAACATAGTATAACAATATCTTCTCTATTGCCTACTACAATTGACATGGATTGTGGTGTACAATATTATCTACTCTCAATGTTGGAACTTTCATTCCAGGTGGAGAAAAGATCAGCCTCCCCTTCGAGTCATATCAGAATATGGGCAACCACACAAGTGGCCATATTTAATGGAAAAGATGAGGACAATCTTCTGACAAAGTGTATTTTCATACAGGGCAAGGGAATGATAAATGAGTTCAAATTTAGACTTTTGGCATTGTCTTCAAATAAAGTTTTACACATTCTTAGACTTTCTCCCAGCTTGAAAGATGTTCATCATCACAATTACACTAAATGTTCAGTTCAGTTCAGTCCCTCAGTCATGTCTGACTCTTTGAGACCCCATGGACTGCAGCAGAACAGGCTTTCCTGTCCATCACCAACTCCCGAGCTTGCTCAAACTCATGTCCATCAAGTCGGTGATACCACCTAACCATCTCATCCTCTGTCATCCCCTTCTCCTCCCACCTTCAATCTTTCCCAGCATCAGGGTCTTTTTTAATGAGTTAGTTCTTCGCATCAGGTGGCCAAAGTATAGGAGTTTCAGCTTCAGCATCAGTCCTTCCAATGAATATTCAGGACTGATTTCCTTTAGGATGGACTGGTTGGATCTCCTTGCAGTCCAAGGGACTCTCAAGAGTCTTCTCCAACACCACAGTTCAAAAGCATCAGTTCTTCAGCGCTCAGCTTTCTTTATGGTCCAGCTCTCACTGCCATACATGACCACTGGAAAAACCATGACTTTGACTAGACGCACCTTTGTTGGTAAGGTGAGCCCCTTTACCACTTTGTTGGTAAAGAAAAGTCTGTGCTTTTTAATATGCTGCCTAGGTTGGTCATAGCTTTTCTTCCAAGGAGCAAGCGTCTTTTTATTCATGGCTGCAGTCACCATCTGCAGTGATTTTGCCCCCTGCCCAAATAAATCTGTCACTGTTTCCACATCTATTTGCCATGAAGTGAGGGGACCCAATGCCATGATCTTAGTTTTCTCAAGAGGCTCTTTAGTTCTTCTTCACTTTCTGCCATAAGGGTGGTGTCATCTGCATATCTGGGGTTATTGATATTTCTCCCAGCAGTCTTGATTCCAGCTTGTGCTTCATCCAGCCTGGCATTTCACATGATGTACTCTGCATATAAGTTAAATAAGCACGGTGACAATATACAGGCTTGACGAACTCCTCGTGACAGCCCATAAATGCAGCATACCATAAGGTGATAATTTTTATAATATTGAAATTTATCCTATGACTGAATATGCATATTGCATTATATATATTAAAAGTGTTAATGTATATTTTATATATATACTACAATTTCGCAACTCTGTCACTTTTAAAATACATTTGGAACTTCAAAAACTGTAAGTGACTCAGGCATTCTGAAACTCAGAGAGGACCTATTATCAGAAGTCTTCAGATTGTAAAGGTGGATCAGTGACTTTGCCCTCAAATCCAAGTCACTTATATTTGACTTTTAAAATGTTTTAAAGGATAAATCATTAGGACCATTTCAGCTGAGTTATCTATTTCGATAGAGTGATAGGCACATAGAAAGTTATTAAAAAATGCATGTTGAGTAAATAATGTTGGGTCCATTTGCTTCTGCAATTTGTCTGAAACAACACTGAAGAGTGAATTTTATTTTATATCATCTACTTGTTTCTAAAGGTTCAATTGAACTTGTTACAATATTGCTTCTGTTTTAAGTTTGGGGGGAGTTTTTTTTGGCCTCAAGGCATGTGGAATCTTAGCTCCATGATCAGGAATTGAACACACATCCCTGCATTGGAAGGGGAGGACTGTCAGAGAAGTCCCAAGAGTGAATTTTAAAATGTAAAAAGGCACTTTTTCATTCTAATAATGCAAATGTGACTTGAAAATGAGAAAAACATTAAATTTAAAATAAACTACATTAATCAGTTTAATAAAGTACAAATTTCCATTTTTATCTTTAAAAAGGTATTAAAGAGTGCCTTATAATTTTACTTCTCTGTTTCTATTAAATCCAAGAAATCCACTTTCAAATACAGTGTAGTAAATGGAAGAACAAAAGTGGGTGCATTGCTGAAATTTTTTAAAATTAAAAAAATTTTAGATATTTGTCTCTTCGTCTTGGACACTAAAAAATTCAGCTGTGCCTTACTTAATATTGACTAAAGAAATGCCTATAAGGCTTATCAAGTTCAAGCAATCAGGTAGTCTTAAAAGCTTGCAACATCAAGTTCATTTTATATGTTCAGTTGAATCTGAAATATTGAAAGATCTCAGATCTTTCTTCCCTAAAAAGACAGGAATAATAAAATAGTAAGAACTTTAGGTATGACAACAAAAGCACAAGTGATAAAAGAAAAACAACTGGAAAATTCAATTTAATCAGAATAAAAAGGTTTGTGCTTCAAAAGACATTAAGAAAGTGACAAAACAACCTACAGACTGGGAAAAGTACTCTCAACTCATAATTCTAATAAGAGACTCATTGCAGTATATAAGAAGAACTGCTACAAGTCAATAATAAAAAGAAAATGACCCAATTTAAAAATGGACAAATGATTTCAACCACATTTCTTCCAAAAAGATGCACAAAAGTCTAAAAGCAGATGTAAAGACACACATCATTGGTCAATAGGAAATACTCATCAAAACCATGATAAAATCCCATCTTTCACCCATCAGAATGGCTCTAATAAAAAGGATATACAATGAAAAGTGTTGGTTACAATCTGGAGCAATTGAAACCCTCGTACATTATTGGTAAGACAGTAAAATTATACAGCCACTTAAAAAAAAAAAAAACTGTTTGGCTATTCCTTCCAAAGTTAAGCATAGATTTACTAGATGATCCAATAATATCACACTTCAGTATCACCAAAAAGAAAATAAAACATATGCACACACAGAGACTTGTATATAGAGATGCATGGTAGCACTATTCACAGTAGCCCAGAAGTATAATCAACTCTTATGTCCATTGCTGCTGCTAAGTCACTTCAGTCGTGTCCGACTCTGGGCGACCCCATAGACGGCAGCCCACCAGGCTCCCCCGTCCCTGGGATTCTCCAGGCAAGAACACTGGAGTGGGTTGCCATTTCCGTATGTCCATTACTGATGGATAAATAAAGTATGGTATATTTTTACAATGAAATACTAGGTCACTAAAAAGGAACACCATGATGGACCTCAAAAACATTATACTTAGTGAAAGCAACCACACACACACACACACTGTACAATCCCATTTATATAATATGTCCCTAAATGGTACATGTACAGAGACAGAAACTAGGCTGCATTCATTTACGTAAGAAGTGGGAATGGACAGTGATTGTAAATGACTGCAATATTTATTTTTACAGGGATGAAAGTGTTTTAAAAATAAAATTGTAAACAACAGTTGACAACTCTAAATATATTAAGAACCATTGAATGAACAGTTAAAAAGTGAAATTTATGGTCTATGCATTATATCTCAATAAAGCTCTTTTAACTTTTTAAAAGACAAACTGGACTGTTAGAAAGGACAAGAACATCTACATTTAATTATATTAACTAACGTATCATTTTTGTCCATCAATTATCAGCATTACTTTGGCAACCAGATGTAGCTTAATAACTGCCCCTGAATTAAATAGTAGTTGCCATTTACATACCCAAGTAAACCTGAATTGCAAGGAGATACAGTACTTGAACTATACAAGAAATATGGATCTATTCCTTAGGTTTGTCAGCAGGTGAAATTTGACCATATACATTTAGTAATCTGTGATTTTTAATTAAAATAACAAGGACTTCTTTGGTTGGTACAGTGGATAAGAATCTGCCTGCAGGGGACACGGGTTCGATCTCTGCTCAAGAAGAGTCCACATGCTGTGGGCAATAATGAAAATAAATAAGTAAATTAGCTTAAAAATGGCAGAGTTGGCATAAATATTTTTCAATATAATTCAACAGTCAGTTAATTCTCAGACTATTATGGTCAGGGATTGTATTAAAAGTATCACCCAACATCCCCCTCCCACAACATATCCCACAGCCATAAAAGAAAAACAAGTTTTTCAGGCTGTCAGTATGTTGTAGGTCTGATAGAGAAAGGATTAGCATAGCAAATGAAGATCATTTGGACTGCATTGTGTGTGTACACATAGAACTTTCCATGCATTTCCCCCTCCCTTTCATTCTAACAGAAGCTTTGCAAAACAATCAAAATGATGACTTCTGATTTGCCTCCATTTTCCTCTACCAGGATAGGTTTAGATGACACAAAATATAATTCTAGTGACAGGTATAGGAAGATGCCTTCACATCACCTCTTAAATGTGTTCCCTCTTGCCTCTACTCCCTTAACTACCAGCCCTTCCTGATCCAATCCAAGTTATCCTTTGAAGAAACCCCACTAACTTAGGGAGACCAGCCCTGACTAGTAAAATCCAGTGGACTCCCCTTGGGTGCTGAGGTTCTCTCTGTTTGAAAAAAGAAATGGAACCTAAACTGAAATCCTCAAGATGCCACCATCATGTTAGTATTCAGCCTGCAAAGTCAGCATGTGCCTCAGCACACATGCCCTCACATACAGGCTCTTCAGTCCTGCTCCTCTACCCTCACCAGTACCTAAAATATCATCTTTCCTCTCAGGAGGCCTGGGGGACCAGGCAGGGGGAGCTGAGATTCAGCTTCTAAGTGAACGTGTAGCTCAGCCTTGTTATTCAAGGACAGGCACTATAAGAATGTGGTATGTTGGCTGAAACAATTTGTTTGCTTAATTTCTCAGAGTTCAGTGAGGTCATTTTGTCATCTTCCCTGTGTTTTCTGTATTTTCCAAAGAATTGCCAGCTTCCAACAACACCCTCTTTCTTCCCATTGGAAATGGAAACACGTCCTCCGCAGGAATTTTCCACTTAGCAGATCCAACTTCCCTCACTGGGGCCCCAGCACACCAGTCTGCAATGCTGTATTTCTTTCCACTGCAGTTTGACGGTTTTTGAGCCAGCACAATGAGTTGTATTCAGTCATTCTGAGTCCTCCCTCCCCTTTCTACATCATCTTTTTTTTAATAATGCATACTTTCGAGCAATTTCAGAAACAGAGCAAGGTTTTTAAGCAACATTAAGTTTAATTAGTTATGTCACTGTCGCAAAATCTGAATCCCTCGGAGTCCCCCTCCCCCTATAATTTCCCCCACGTTCCAGCCCCCTTTCTTCTCCTGGCAAACACGTTAGGACAAACCTCAAGATCCATATACTCTGTGCTTGTAATTCTTTGCCTTCGCAAATTATTTCCTTTGAATAATATTTACAAACGACATATCGCTGCCTGACACGATGATAAGAGGGGACCCAGATTGCTTATAATCGCAGCTGTAAACAAGAGATGGGAACACGCGCAGGAAAGTGTTCACTGCGCCGTCTGGAAGCTGCCTGCTTAGCAAATGCTCGCAGCTGAGCGCAAGCTGGGGCGCTGCCTCCCCAGCACGCAGCCGGAGACCCAAAAGCCGGCCAGGGGGAGTCCACGGGGCCATCCCAAGTCCCGGGCGGGGGAAGGAAAAGGGAGGAATTTCGGGGGTCAGAGAAAGGCCGCCTCCATCGGAAAACAATGCGTGCTTTCCAGAAAGCAAAAAAATAAATAAATAAAAGGCAGCGCACGCGAACGCAGCTGCCTGCTGGAGCCTGTTCCGCGCGGGCGGGGCAGGGGCGGGGCGGAGCCTCCCCCGTCTGGCCGGGTGGTAGCGTCTCAGACAACCGGGGTCCCCGGGGGTCACCCCCGGCGCAGGGGAGGGTGTCTCCAAAGGAACCGGCCTTCTGCTGAGAGGGGAAGGAGGGAGGAAAGGGGGGATTTGTTCGAGCTGGGAGGGTGGGCCTCAGGAAGAAAGACGCAAAAGCAGAAATAGATTGATGCTTTGCAGGACACCTAGGGTATTTCTTTCAGGGGGTATTACTTCCACTTTTAGGCAGGAACAAGAGCTGGGAGGAAAACAGCGGCACGGGCTGACAGCTCCGAGGTGATCAAAGGAGAGAGCGTGAATGGCTTGCTCTGCCAGCCTTTTATTAAAAAAAAAAAAAAAGGGTGCTCCCAGGCCACTTGAGGCGGGGGAGAGGGGATTAAGATCAAATGGAGAGAGATCGGCTTCACTTCCTTTATTCAGAAGGGAAAATGCATATATATATATATATATATTTCTTTTTTTTTTTTTTTTAAGAATGCCATCCATTACAGGACCCATTCCTTCCCAGAGACACAGTACACATCTCTCTCTTTCCCCTCCTAACCCGCCCCCGCCCCCCGAAACGCACACACACTTAAAGAAAGAAAATTCCACTTTCTGTTTCCAAATGTCTCTACCTCTGACTTGTATTATCCACGCTGGATGGTCCATTGGAGGGTATTTTTATGCGGAGACGCCCTCCTTTGGGGAAGGTAGCAAACTTTGTGTGAGTTTAATTAACCTCGGAAATAAAGTTTACAGCTCTCCTGGGATTTGGGTAGAACTTCCCTTTCCAGGGATAACAGGGCAAATGGTTAAAATGAGCTTCACTGATGCAAGCGATCTCCTGTAGTAAAAGTGACGACCCCCAGAAGCTTAGGGGAGGATTGCAGGGGGTTTCTAACATGGAAAGGGCCACAGATGCTTAATTAGCATTAATGTGGCTGTTGATCTCACAGCAAAGATGAGAATGATAGGCTTCAACCCAGTATAGAAATTGCACTGTCTTCAGTTAAAGAAGTATGATGTATCTAGAGATGCAGTGAGCTGGGGGGCACACATGAAATGGGAAATACCTTCTTATAGGATAATGATTTTATTTTGCCTGAGAATCAGTTACATATATACTCAAAATTACAACAGCTTTTATCAGCGAATGCTTTAGGAAATGGGGAAATTGAACATGCAAACTAGTTTTTACTAAAATTCCCTTTTTGACATATACACACCTTAAACCCTTTATTTGATCGTAGATTAGTTACATTTTATTATTTTTTAAGAGAAAGATGCTTTTGAATTGTGGTACTGGATAACACTCTTGAGAGTCTCTTGGACATTAAGATCAAACCAGTCAATCCTAAAGGAGACCAACCTGAATACTCGTTGGAAGGACAGGTGCTGAAGCTGAAGCTCCAGTACTTTGACCACCTGACTGCGATTCATTGGAAAAGACCCAGTTGCTGGGAAAGATTGAAGGTAAAGGAGAAGAGGGTGGCAGAGGGTGAGATGGTTGGACAGCATCAGGGATTCAATGGACATGAACTTGGGCAAACTCGGGGAGAGAGTGAGGGAAGGGAGGGCTGGCGTACTGCAGTCCATGGGGTGGCGAAGGGTTGACACTACTTAGCAAATGAACAACAACGTAATATGCTTTTTATTTTCATTTATTTTTAATTGGGGGGAAATTGCTTTACAATGCTGTTGGTTTCTGCCCTACAGTGTTAATCAGTCATAACTAGACATATATCACCTCTCTCTTGAGCCTCCCTCCACTCCCCGCAACCTACCCCTCTAGATGATCACAGAGCAGACTGGGCTCCCTACATTATATCACAACTTTTCACTAGCTATGTTTCTCACCAGTGTCTTTGTCCATTTGACCCGTTCTCTCCTTCCCCTTCTATGTCCACAAGTTCATTCTCCATATCTGAGTCTCCATTCCATCCTTGCAAATAGGTTCACCAATACGATTTTTCTAGATTCTGTATTTATGCATGCATTAACATGTGATATTTGTTTTTCTCTTCTGACTTCACTCTGTATAACAGGCTTTAGGTTTATCCACCTGACTAGAACTGGCTCATTCTTTTTTAATGGCTGAGTAATATTCCACTGCATATTTGTACCACGTCTTCTTTATCCAGTCATCTGCCTATGGACGTTGAGGTTGCTTCCATGTCCTAGGTATTGCAAATAATGCTGCTATGAACATTAGGGTGCATGTGTCTTCTTCAGTTATGGTTTTCTCAGGGTATATGTCCCATAGTGGGATTTCTGGGTCATATGGTAGTTCCTTTCCTTGTTTTTTTTTAAGGAATCCTCATATTGTTCTTCATAGTGGCTGTATCAATTTAGATTCCCACCACCAGCACAAGAGGGTTCCCTTCTCTCCACAACCTTTCCAGCATTTATTGTTCACAAACTTTTTTGATGATGCCCATTCTGACAGGTGTGAGCTAATATTTCGTTGTAGTTTTAATTTACATTTCTCTACTAAGTAGTGATGTTGAATATCTTTTCACGTGCTTATTGGCCATTTGTAAATAGTTACATTTTAATATACCTTTTTAAACATAATACTAGGATTCAATCAAAGATAAGCACAGCAGGGCAGTTCAGGGTTCTTTTTTTTTAGTATTAGAATAAAGATAGTCAAGATGAGCTTTTTGTTTAAGAGTTCTTTAACTTAATAGCTTTGCTCCAATATTAGGAAGATTAATAAATATATTTTTTTTTTACTTTTCAGTCATACAAGGATATGTTTATATTATAAAAATATTTATACAGATTAAATTATGAAAACTTTCCATGAATTCCCACTTATTCCCTTCCCCTGAAGTAGCCACTGTTATGTTATATTCATCTAGACTATGTAAAATATTTTCCATGCATATATGCATACATGCAACCATATAAATTTAAAAATAAATTCAATCATACTATATGTATTATAATATGAATTTATTTATTTTTCACTTATTATAGCAAGGAGATCTTTCTTAATTAGGACCTATACATATGTTTGATTCTTTGAACTACTGGAAAGTATTTCATGGTTTATTATTACTCTATTGATACATAGTTATTTCCACTTTTTTTAAGTATTATAAATAAACCTGAAACTGACAGTCTCAGAAATCTTTGATCATATATGCTAGCATTTTTGTAGGCTAGACTGTATTGGAATTGTCAGGCCAAAGGATATGGCAGTTTAAAATTTAGAGATACTACCATATTATATTCAAAAAGGACACAAAATAATTTATATTCCCACAAGTTGACTACCATTTTCACACATTCTCAGTCTCTGTTTATTGTGATTTTTTAAAAAAAGTTTTATCAAGAACCTAAACAAAAACAATGTCAAATTGATTCCTCATTTGCCTTCTGTGATTACTTATGAGTCAGGACAAGTCTTACCTTCCTTGGATATTTGTATTGTTTCCTGTTACTTGTCTGTTGAGATCCTTTGCCATCTCTCTTTGGATCTTTTTCTTATGATTCCTAGAAATTCTTTTTAACGAGAGGCTTTGTTTCTTTTATGCGGTGTAGTAAATGCTTCTTCCAGACTTCTGCTTATCTTTTAACTTTAATTATGGAGACTTAATCCTAAAGATGTCTGAAATCTTCTGTAGCCAAATCTGTCAGCCAATCCTTTTATGAACTCCAGGTGGTATTCTGATTAAAACTGAATAAAGAATATCTACCTATGTTTTGTATATTAGATGGCAGACTAACTCTCTAAAATAGCTTGTGTTTCTTTAGGACCATGCTTGATTGAAATAAATGTACACTGTATCAACAAATCAAAAGGACTCTGCTTTCATTTGTTCCCTCTACCAAAGCACTGTGTGTATTGTCTAGTGCATTTAAATGAAGACCTTTCCAATAAATGGATCCACAGAGCTCTGTGGCATGAATGGAGGGTAAGGAAAAAACATCAGAATAATTAGCTATTAAATAAAATTCATCAGGCCTCATTGGGGTTTTTGGAAAAGTTAATGTATAAAAGATTGGTTTCCTCATAGGATTCTATGAGATAAGCTATTTGTTTTTGTGAATAAATGAAAATGTTATTTTTCTTTCTCTCAATGTAGTACACATCTTCTCTAAAACCGGGAACAGAGGTACCCTTTGGTAGACTGGGGCTTGCCTGGCAGCTCAGATAGTAAAGAATATGCCTGCAGTGCAGGAGATGAGGGTTCAATCCCTGGATTGGGACAATACCCTGGGGAAGGGAATGGAAAACCCACTCCAGTATTCTTGCCTGGAAAGTTCCTTGGACAGAGGAACCCGGTGGGCTACAGTCATGGGGTCACAAATAATTGGTTATGACTGAGTGACTAACACACTTTGATGGAATACGCTAGTGTCAATAACATCACTTGACATTTACTAGACCTACTGCAGGGATTGAAACAGGGAGGAATTACCAAAAATAAATAGCACATATATAAATAAACATTCTGGCATCACCCCAGATATCATGAATAACAATCGTGGAAACTGAGGCTCTATAATTTCTATTTTGGGAATCTTGCCAGAGTGATTCTAATGCCTACAGAGTAACACTGGGAACTAGATTCTCCGACTTACCTGGAGAATGTAGACTTTTTTGGTTTCTCTCTGCCATAATGGTCTTCTAAATTATTTTGTAAATCTTTGTTGCTTGCTATATGATTCTATTTTTCTCAGATTTAATAATTCCACCACTACCTGAAAACCATCATCTGAATATCCACTCTCTCATGAATTGTGTGACCACATTTTGATCTCAGCCTAAGGACTTTCCTTGTGGTTCAGACAGTAAAGAATTTGCCTGCAATGTGTATGACCTAGTTCAATCCCTGGTTCAGGAAGATCCCTCGGAGCAGGAAGTGGCAACCCACTCCAATATTCTTGCCTGGAGAATTCCATGGACAGAGGATCCTGGTGGGCTACAGTCTTTGGGGTCACAAAGAGTTGCACACAACTGGTTGGCTAACACTTTCACACTTCCACTTTATCTTTACCGAATCATCATCCACTCTAACCTCCTTTTCCTCTGATTTGTTAGCCCCAGCTTATAGCTCAAGATCTCCATTCTAGTTTCCTATTACAGAAACTATTATAGTTTTCCCACCGACTAAAATTTGCCTTTCTTTTCATATATCTGCTTGCTTTTCACAACCGTTTCTGTAGGGCTCTGAGTTTCTGAAGTTCTACAAAGCTCTCAGGTCGTGCCAGTGTTGCTGGCCTGCATACTTTCTGAGTGTGATGATGCTAGGGTGTTTCACAAGCTTTTCAGGCGAATATGAAGTCACCAGAGATAGTGCCAAGATTCAAGGTATAGAATTATACCATAAAGCAGGGCCAGCATCTTTGAAAAATGTGAGACAGTGACCAAGATATCATTAGTTGTTAGAAAGGAGGAAGAGTTTCAAAAGGAGTCCAGAAGAAAAATTTTGGCAGTGGGGATGGAGGAGCATGTTAATCCATCTGAACTAAGACATTCTGGTTGAGTGAAGGAAGATAAGTGGTTGTCACTAGAGAAGAAAGCCACAGCTTAGAGTTGGGTCAGGTTTCAGCAAAACCAAGGAAAAAGACAGAATGTTCTATGGGAAGTCTTGAGGATATTGGTAAGCTTGTGGAGGGAAGGTAGAGGCAGTGATAGCTGAGCCTTGGAAACAGAAGCATACAGTGGAATGTTGATGAAAATTTGGATGAAATGGAGAATTTAGAGGTTTATGTACATAAGAAGTCACCTAACAAGTTCAGTGTAGTGCATACGGTGGTGTATCTCCCAGATGTACTCTATCTCTTAGGACCTAGGCCCTGTATCTTCTCTGCCTATCATCTATATTTTTGCTTATTGCAGGGAGAGGATGAAGCCTCCAATACAGTGAATATAAAGAGATTTCAGGGTACACATAGGTCTTCTTTTCAAGGGAAAAAAAGGAAAGAACTGTACACTTCTTAAAGATTCAAATGAGAAAGCAATGTAGCAATAGAGACTAGGGACTAATAGCAATACTTAATATTTATTAGCCCTTTATCAAACGTGAGGTACTATTAAGTGCTTTAGGTTCTTTAGTCTGTGTGATAACCATTTGTAGTATGCTGTATTTTCTTAATACTTACTTCCAGATGAAGCTACATAAAGCGCTTAAGTAAATTAACACCTAGTAGATAGGATAGCCAGTATTAAGCCTAGATTATCTTGCTTCTTGAGTCTGCATTCTTGATCTGGAGAGTACAGTCTCTGAAGGCCTTTGCCTAAAAGTCAACATCAGAGAGATGATTCTGGCACCAATTTTGCCCCAATCCAGATGCTTGTGATATTGCCAAAGTTCTTAATATTTCCCAGTCCCCCATTTCTCTGTTCAGGAAGAGAATGGAATTTATTTGCTTACTTTTTTGTATGTGCCTTTTGTTTTATAATAGTGAGCCCAGAGTTGTATGTATTGCTATAGATAGTACTAGAGAAATTGAGAGGCTGCATAAACTGGGATTACACAGAATGTTTTTAACCAGTGTATTTTAATAATTTTGTAATTTTTAATCTAGTCTGTTTCTCATTTATAGTTTAACAATACTAGCTCAATCAGAGGCGTGAACTTGATATTATTCATTTTTAAACTTAGTTTAAAGTAGGCAAGTGAACTTAATCAGATTATTGTTAAGATGTACATTTTCTGAAAGTAAACATAGTTATGAATCAAGTAATAATGTAACTGCTTCAGTAGGGACAAAAAAGAGTTTGTACTGGTTTTAATTTAACTGGGGATCCATATCTGAGGGCTTCCTGGTGGTTCAGAGGGTAAAGCATCTGCCTGTAATGGGAGACCAGGGTTCGATCCCTGGGTCAGGATGATCCCCTGGAGAAGGAAATGGCAATCCACTCCAGTACTCTTGCCTGGAGAATACCATGGATAGAGGAGCCTGGTGGGCTATAGTCCATGGGGTCACAAAGAGTCGGACATGACTGAGCAACTTCACTTATACTTTCACTTTCCATATCTGAAAGTAAAGCATATGAATAGGATGAAAAAAGTTCACGTATATTAATCTTATAGTTGCAAACCTGAAAAATCTGATGGTAATATTACATAATGCTCACTTACTAATGTTATATTTGATAAATTTGGAGGAATTATGTAGTTCCTCTCCCTTAGTTTATATATCCAAATATATATCTATCTTTGTATTTTTTTTTACTATGTGGTGTGTATTAAAAATGAAAAAATAAACATGTTCATATCCAGATTTTGACAATTTTGATAGAATATAGGCAGATATTTAAAAATGTGAATTATTAAAAATAATTGAGTCATTCAAAAAGATCTTCAAAACTGATTATTCTTTATTTAATCAAATAATTCTGAGTCATTAGAAAAGATCTTCAAAACTAATTATTCTTTATTTAATCAACTGTGCATGAAAAATTATAAAATCTATTTTATAAAGATTTTAAGAGCTTCCACTTTACAGTTTCAATTATTTCAGCGAAGGCAGACAACAGATTGTATAAAAGTGAAAACCAAGTCATGAAGACATTTACTGAAAAATGTAGTTTACATTTGGGATATAAAAAAAGTATCTGGATCCAGAAAAAGTAAGAGAATAGGCAGATATTTTACAATAAGAAAGATGATAAACAGAGATAAAGAAGAACTGGCAAAACAGAGTCAGATAATCACAAGCCAAGTGGCTTCAGTTGAATAAGTTCCTACCTTAACCAATTGTAGAAATAATAAATATCATTTAAAAAGTTAAGTATAGTGAGAACAAAGAATCATAAGAGAAACAGACATGAAGAGAAACAAACAAATGTTGGGAACAGGGGTTGCAACATATAATCAAAAGATAGAATAATGTATAAATAAACACCAAGAACCGGGGAAGGCAATGGCACCCGACCCCAGTACTCTTGCCTGGAAAATCCAATGGACGGAGTAGCCTGGTGGGCTGCAGTCCATGGGGTCGCTAACAGTCGGACAGACTGAGCGACTTCACTTTCACTTTTCTCTTTCATGCATTGGAGAAGGAAATGGCAACCCACTCCAGTGTTCTTGCCTGGAGAATCCCAGGGATGGGGGAGCCTGGTGGGCTGCCGTCTATGGGGTCGCACAGAGTCGGACACGACTGAAGTGACTTAGCAGCAGCAGCAGCAGCAGCAAACACCAAGAACAGCAATGAAGCCGACATAAGGGATATTCATGATGGATGAGGCACTATTTGGAAGTATCAGGTATGTTCTATGTGACATGGGCAGCATTTGGGCAGAAACAGGAATGAAAGGGAGATGAAAAGCATGCTGATTTCTGGGAAAGATCATGTGCTGAGAGAGCTGTAAGTTCAACCTTCCTCAGTCAAGTGTGTCCGAATGCCTGCTGTTTTCATAGAGCAAATCAAGAAACCCATGGGTCTGATGTGGAGTTAATAAAAAGAGTTATAAAGCATGAGATGGGAGATGAGACTGAGGGTAGACACTAGGAGATAATGATAGGACTTCTCATTTTATTCTCATGAACTGGAAAACAATTGGAGGGTTTTCAGGAGTGAAAAGACATTATCTGAAGTAGATTTTAACAGAAGTAGTCTAGTTCTAATGTGAAAAATGAACCTTAGGGGATGAGGGCAAAGGCAGGGTAGGGAGGGATCAAGAAGTTAATGGAATTATCCAGACAAAATATGATAGTGATGTGGCTGGCATAGTAGTTACAGAGGTGGTGGGAAGTCGTGAGATTAGGACATACATTTGCAAGTAGAACGGTCAAGTTTGGCTACTGGTTGTCTTGAGTTGGACACGATTGAATGACTAACAGTTTCACTTTCACTGTCTGTCTCCTGGATCAAATGGTTCACTTCATGAGAATATGGATTTCTTTATTGCTCACTCCTGAATCAAAGCACCTAGACCAGTGCCAGACATACAGTAGATTTTCAATAAATACTTTAAATATTAGAATTGAATCCATGATGAATATAAATGAGTGATTAAGTAGAATTATTCTCAGTTCATTCAGTTAGAAAAATAACTCAGCTGTGTTACTTGTGTAATCTATAAATGGAAGCCAGTCTACCTTGTTTATAGCCTTACTTTAACATTAAAATAACTTTGATGATTCTTTTGCTGGAGAATTTGTATAAAATTTATAAAGATTAGTTGAAAATATCAACATTATAAAACAAAATATATAATATTCTGAATAGTTACATATATATATACACATATATGCTGCTGCTACTGCTGTCACTTCAGTCGTGTCCGACTCTGTGCGACCCCACAGACGGCAGCCCACCAGGTTCCCCTGTCCCTGGGGTTTTCCAGGCAAGAGCACTGGAGTGGGGTGCCATTTCCTTCTCCAATGCATGAAAGTGAAAAGTGACAGTGAAGTCGCTCAGTCGTGTCCGACCCTCAGCGACCCCATGGACTGCAGCCTTCCAGGCTCCTCCGTCCATGGGATTTTCCAGGCAAGAGTACTGGAGTGGGGTGCCGTTGCCTTCTCTGATATATACATATATATGTACATATATATACGAAGCGAGAGAGACATGTATATGTACATGAGAGAGAGACATGTTGTGTGTGTGTGTTATTCGCTCAGTTGTATCCAACTCTTTGCAGCCTCCATGGACTGTAGCTCGCCAGGCTCTTCTGTCCATGGAATTCTCCAGGCAAGCATAGGGCAATGGGTTTATTTTCCCCTCTCCAGGAGATCTTTGCAACCCAGGGATTGAACCTGGGTCTTCTGAACTTCATGCAGGTTATTTACAGTCTGAACCACCAGGGAAGCCCATGTATATATACATACACATTTTTTTTCCCCCCTCACTCACAAGTGATATACAAGTATAATTTTCTGGTAAATCCATATTAAAGACTATAGTTTCTTCTAATAGCTAACAGGACAGTTTTCTATTCTTACCCATTCTGAATTAAGATCTTGGTCTTTGATTTTCCTATTACTGATTCTGCTGTTTTTGCACACTTCTTTGCAGGTCTCAGTCTGATTTGTATTGTAATGATGCAAAGGATATCTGCCTGTATATCTACAATTACTTAAATGTCAATTATTTGATTAGAAATTTTTTTCTGTTCCAATTGCAAGTTTTCATTAATGGTTATGTTTTGTTTTTAACATTGCTTGACATTTTAAATAATATTTATTACTTTTACAACATGTCTAGGTAGGCGTTTATTTAACTGAAGGCACTTGGCTTATGAATATCTGTCTCTATATAGGGACATATCTTAGTTCATCTCTTGATTCATAAATAAGAGGAGTTTTAAAGCAGTGTTATATTTTAGGTGAAGAAAAGCATGGAGGATTTTCTGGAAGTTTTGGTTCCTGTTTCTCTCACACCTCTGATTACAGTGTGCCTTAGTTTCCCATAATGTACAGCTTCCTCATCACTAATAGCTATTTTGCTTACAGCTGTGCTAGGCCTTTGTTTGGTACTTTGATTCATACTTGTCTGTATGAAAGTTGGATGCATATCCTTGAAAGATTTTTTTTTTAACTAGAGTCATAACAATTCGGGAAAAAATAATGAAAGAATCCTATTTTTCTTAAAATGAAGATTATAAAGAACTGGATAATAATGTTTGGGGCTTTGAGGATCATACAGCTGCTATTAAAACTACTAAACTCTGCCATTCCACCAGGAAAGCAGACAGACAGAATAGAAATGAATGGCGTGATGGTGTTCCAGTAGGAGGACCAGATTTGGTTCACTAGCCATAGATTGTTGACCAGTTATGGTTATATGTTAATAACTTTGATATGGGTATTTGCAGTTATTTAAATCATGTTCTATACTGTGAAATATGTTTTTATAATCCATACATCACTCTTTTAATAAAAACTTTTTCAATGCATAACTTGGTAAGAAAATTGTGATTTTTCTCTTTGAGTCAATGAATCTCATGTGACATGTAGAACACCTTTTGAATCTGAAAGTTGTAAGTTACAACTGCATCCCTGGTGGCAGACAATATCCTTATAGAGACAGAACACTCAAGAGGAAGTCATTCATCCCTGCGCTACTGACCCTCACAAGTCTAAGCAGTAAAAGCCATGAGGTATTTTGAAAGACATCTGCAAACTGAGCTTCTGTTCCTGTTAGGGATTCTTTTGTGTCAGTTATCCTAGTAATTGGTTTGGAACATCTCAGGAAGGTCATGCTAACAGTGAAAAAGGTCCCTACTGTTCTGCATTTTTGTTTATTTGTTATATTTCTTCCTGTTTCCTAGGAGATCAATTGCCCCATGGATATCGTCATTCAAATTTAGTCTTCAGATATAATTTGGATATATATTTGGATATATTTTATTAAAAACATCAGTGGTGAAAAATTGTTGACTATTGGCAACTTCATACAGCTAATTTACAAAAAAATAATTATCAGTGTTGGATTTAAGTTGCATGTGTTATAATTTCTCTAATGCTGAAAACATCCTCACTTGTATTACTGAAATAAAGTAGAAATTCTCTCTTCACTTTGCCCAAAGCAGAGTTAAGGAAAATAAAATAAGAGGGGGGAAAAAAAGAAGATTCAGAAGCTGTTTAATTTACAAAAAAATAATTATCAGTGTTGGATTTAAGTTGCATGTGTTATAATTTCTCTAATGCTGAAAACATCCTCACTTGTATTATTGAAATAAAGTAGAAATTCTCTCTTCACTTTGCCCAAAGCAGAGTTAAGGAAAATAAAATAAGAGGGGGGAAAAAAAGAAGATTCAGAAGTTGTGGTATAGATGTGATGAAATATTTACCCTGAGCTCTCAATACCTGAAAAGACTTAAGGACAAGGATAGTTAGCCATGAGAAGCTAGAGCAACATGCCGTCAGACAACAGTTGCATCCAGCTCAAGTCTCTTTTGATCTCTTCACTTTGCCCAAAGCAGAGTTAAGGAAAATAAAATAAGAGGGGGGAAAAAAAGAAGATTCAGAAGCTGTGGTATAGATGTGATGAAATACTTACCCTGAGCTCTCAATACCTGAAAAGACTTAAGGACAAGGATAGTTAGCCATGCAGAAGCTAGAGCAACATGCCGTCAGACAACAGTTGCATCCAGCTCAAGTCTCTTTTGACCCTTTTACATTCATATTTTCTGGTACAATGAGGGCTACTCATTTTGTAAGTGCTACTGCTAATTGAAACCACGTCATGGTCAGATCAAAAATAAGCCAGTTGGGCATCCCTGCTGAAAATGTACCCAGCAGGACAATTTCTTTGTTCACCTTAAAAATTCAAGAAAGGCATTGCCTCTAGATTCCTTGTCATTAATGTATGCACCATACTCTCTATCTCACTCCTTCTTCTTTCTCCCTTCACCCTTCACTATAATTTTCTTGTGGAAAAATAAAAGAAAGCCAATTCTCTCGTAAACTGCATAATTGGCTTTAATATACAGACTTGCCATTTCTAGGCATGTACATTTTCTTCATTAATGGGAGTTACAAGGCAGCGTTTAGAGATCACCTGTGGATAGGCTTGTTAATTAACAGAGTTAGAGCCCTATTTTATTCCATTTAAACCAGAGTAATTGAAATCAGGGTAATCACCACTGCAGTATTCAGTGCTTTCATCCCTTTTCAAGGTTATTTTAGCAATTATATTCTTGGCTGAGCATATTAGTAAATGCTGAGATTATGTGCTGTTCCAACTGACTTTTCTCAATCCTGTGATCTATAGCGTATCGTTTTCATGATTAGTTGAAAAAGCTTGAAATAGCCCATGTCATTCTTTAGTCTTTCAAAGAAATGATTAAATCTAGTTGAATCTATTAGTTTTCCAGGAAAAATAAATCAGAAAATTAGGCTACACTTAATCCCAAGATAGATCATATGTCACCTTGTTAAAGACTAAAAGAAAACATATATGCTATCCAATTCAATATTAGTTGGATGTTAGGACATCTTCTGAGGTTCCTGAATAACCATGGTTCTATGATATATAATCATAGTACAAAGTTTTTGCTTTTTTTAGTCTGAAAATTAGCAGAAATATCATAGGTTTTATCAGAAGCAAGGAACTAAACCACTTCAATCTATAGCAAAATAACAAGAAAGAAAGCTACCTGCAATTATGTTTTAGAACAGTTAGGTTCTTATATTCTATACTTTTCACTACTGCTGGGAAAAAAAAAAAAAAAGATCATTCCTATTGCTGTTTTGCATCATCCTAGGAAATTCAAACTATTATTATGAGGCTTCTGGACCACTGACTTAGTAATAAATAAGTTCTTTTATCCAAAGTGACATTGCTTAGTAGCCCAGAGACTTTCCCCCCACTTATCCATTTTCCTGGGTAAAATAAAGGCCGCCATAATATTTCCTTGTAATAACAGATTAATATTAGAAGCTTGTAATGTGCATATAGTAATTTATCTTCACAAATTTAGTCCCTTCCCATTTGTGTTTGGAAAAATTCAAAAAACTAATATTCGCTAATGCTTTCTATTTGCATATCTGTATAGACCTCTTCTCTGAAGACTGGTGACACTAGCAGTATATTTATATAGTGAATAATTTTGCCACTTGAATATGTTCACAGTCTCATAGTTTCATCACAAAACCAGTATATGTGTTGTGCTGCCAAGTATGTTTAAGGTATAAAAGAATGCTGTGTACTTAGCTCTTTAAGATGGCAATGTGAATGTGTGCATATTCTATTCAGTGTTGTTTGAATTGTCTTTTTATGATAAGCGTGTAAAAGCTACTAGAAATATAATTATCTTCAGATGTTCATATATCCTGGCCAAAGGTATTTGAAGAAAATGCTGACATTTACATACATATTGAAACATTTTCCAATAGGTTAGCAAAACTTACAATTTCTCTGTGCATTTTCTATCTATATTTAAGTAAATTTTCCTTTGGGGAATTCCTCAATGCTCTACTTTCTAATTAAAATTGTCTTTATCAACAGTTAAGAGCATTTTGAATCAGCTCAAGTCTATGAATTGCTGACATTAATACATTAATGAGAGACAGACAGAGAGAGCAGAGAGAGAAACCCTCAGTATTAAAGATAATTTAAATTCACTGTGTTTCTCAGTATAAATAAATTAAAATCAACCATCAGAAATGAGACATCCTTGGTATCTTCTGTGCAATTCTACACAGAAATGCTCAGCAATAAGCTACTTCAGCAATTCTAGCTCATCCTGCCTTGCAAATTTACCCAAACACATTTCTGTTTCATAGTCTATCCTGATTTGGTAATATGCAATTAGAGAAAATGACCATTTTAATATAGAACAATTTTCTTGTAAATTATACAGTAAAAAATATTTGAAACATATTAAAATCAAATGGATTTAGAATGATTATAGTTATGAATTACTGTAATTTGGTCTTACACAGCTAATTCCAAAGACTGCACAGCCGTTTAGCAATTTCCATTCTGTAAATTTCTCATAATGGGATTTAAGGAAAAAAAGGGGAATCATCAACTTTTCCTCAAGTCTCCTCCTTCTTCTTCTATATCCTATTTCAATAAATGAGCCACTGCCCTTCCAGTCACCCCGGTCAGGGAGACCCAGGAATCATCCCAAACGTTTTATTCATTACTTCAACAGTATGGCCATGGAATCCTATCCTTTGTAGATGTCTAGGTGACTCAGTGCAGGGCCACCCATTTCCTCTGCCAACTGATCTTAATTGAGAGCCTTGCTACTCAACCATCTCTGAGCTTTCTCGGCTAGGCATGCAGCCCACTAAGCACTCATCCTTAAATTCTTGCTCAGCATAGCTGCCACCGTGATCTTTCTAGAATGAAAATCCATCAGTGTCACAGTTATACTTAAAATCCTTTACTGCATAAAATAAAAATGTCATTTAGGGTAAATACAAGTTCCTTGGCTAGATAGACAAGCTCCTTCATGCAAACACAGTCCCTGGCCAACTCCAGCCTCAACTCATAGCACGAGGTCAGTTACATCCTCTTCTCCAGCCACACCCAAATCCATGCCACTCTAAACCGATCAGATTCTCAGAGTAGTCTGCTCTCACGCATGCCTTTCCTCTGCTTGTGAAGAAGAAAGAGTAAGCAATGTTCATCTCTGCTTTTTTCCCCCTGGTCTGCTCTTTCTTGTCCATGGTTTAAGTCTATTGTAACCTCTTCTGCAAAGCCTTCTGTTAAAGAAAAAGTATTCTATCACATGTTAGAATGGTAAGGTCTTATTCCAAACTACTGCAAGAGATGTATTGCAATAAGAGAGAGAGACTAGGCTCACCTCTGACTACAAGGGCAAATGGAGATTTATAGTTAATGAGCAGGATGAGAGGGTCAGTGGATAGATAATTGCTAATACTAGGGGACATCAAGGGTCGGGGGACTTTTGCTAAGATTCTTGCTAAAGAGTAGTCAAGGACTTAGGCATCAAAGATGGGAGATGAGGAATTTGATCAGGTATCAAGTGTAAGCTTTTAGCAAGATTCTTTGCTAAGACTGAACTGGGCAGACCAACAACCACATGGAACCAAGGTTAGGGTTAATGGAGAAGAGAGCTCAGAGGAACCAAAATAAAGGGAGAGTCTTTGTCCTTCTCTAAATCCAAAAAAAGTTTAGATCTCCATTCCCCGCCTGCCCGCCCCCCAACCCCGACCTGCAATTTTCAAAGCTCCTACAGCACACTCAGTATCTACGTAAGCCACTTGTCACTTTGTATTGAAATAGGAATGTTTGCCTTTCCCTGGATCTAATGTGAGGTTTCTCTGAAAGGAAGAACTCTTACTCTCACCTCTAGTTACTCTGGTGCGTCACCTGTCACCTAGATGTTCAATAGTGCTTGCTAACTAAGAGCCGTGAAATAAAGCGAAATTTTTAAGTTTTCACCTAACTCCATATCTTCTCTTTTCTTTCTCCCTTTTCCTCCAGAGACCAGTTTGTTCGTGATAAAGTATTTTGATACTCAGCACAAGTACTCTGGATAGTTCAGTTCAGATCAGTTCAGTCAGTCGTGTCTGACTCTTTGCAACCCCATAAACCGCAGCATGCCAGGCCTCCCTGTCCACCACCAACTCCTGGAGTTTACACAAACTTATGTCAATGGAGTCGGTGATGCCATCCAGCCATCTCATCCTCTGTCGTCCCCTTCTCTTCCTGCCTTCAATCTTTCCCAACATCAGGGTCTTTTCAAATGAGTCAGCTCTTCACATCAGGCGGCCAAATATTGGAGTTTCAGCTTCAACATCAGTCCTTCCAATGAACACCCAGGACTGATTTCCTTTAGGATGGACTGGTTGGATCTCCTTGCAGTCCAAGGGACTCTCAAGAGTCTTTTCCAACACCACAGTTCAAAAGCATCAATTCTTTGGTACTCAGCTTTTGTTATAGTCCAACTCTCACATCCATACTGTTGCTGCTGCTAAGTTGCTTCAGTCGTGTCCGACTCTGTGTGACCCCATAGATGGCAACCCACCAGGCTCCCATCATCCCTGGGATTCTCCAGGCAAGAACACTGGAGTGGGTTGCCATTTCCTTCTCCAATGCATGAAAGTGAAAAGTGAAAGTGAAGTTGCTCAGTTGTGTCTAACTCTTAGCGATCCTATGGACTGCAGCCCACCAGGTTCCTCTGTCCATGGGATTTTCCAGGCAAGAATATTGGAGTGGGGTGCCACTGCCTTCTCCTCACATCCATACATGACTACTGAAAAAACCATAGCCTTGACTAGATGGACCTTTGTTGACAAAGTAATGTCTCTGCTTTTTAATATGCTGTCTAGGTTGGTCATAACTTTCCTTCCAAGGAGTAAGTGTCTTTTAATTCCATGGCTGCTATCACCATCTGCAGTGATTTGGGAGTCCCCCAAAATAAAGTCAGCCACTCTTTCCACTGTTTCCTCATCTGCCATGAAGTGATGGGACCAGATGACATGATCTTAGTTTTCTGAATGTTGAGCTTTAAGCCAACTTTTTCACTCTCCTCTTTCATTTTCAAGAGACTCTTTAGTTATTCACTTTCTCCCATAAGGGTGGTATCATCTGTATATCTGAGGGTATTGATATTTCTCCTGGTAATCTTGATTCCAGCTTTTGCTTCTACCAGCCCAGCCTTTCTCATGATGTACTCTGCATAGAAGTTAAATAAGCAAGGTGACAATATACAGCCTTGATGTACTCCTTTTCCTATTTGGAACCAGTCTGTTCCATGTCCAGTTCTAACTGTTGCTTCATGACCTGCATATAGGTTTCTCAAGCAGCAGGTCAGGTGGTCTGGTATTCCCATGTCTTGAAGAATTTTCCACAGTTTATTGTGATCCACACAGTCAAAGGCTTTG
>SJYX01018534.1:76726-90699 GCA_006410675.1 Oreotragus oreotragus
AAAAAAAGTAATAGAATAAAAATTCAATTAAAAAAAGGAAAAATGAGGAATGATTTGCTCTACTGAGTCTCCATATATAACTTAAAGCTTCTTGACCTGTGTGGTGTTGGTCCTGGAATAGAAAATAGATTGCTAAAACAGATTGGAGATGTGTATAAGAGACAGGGTTTGAAGGAGTGGTAAATTTAATTTACATATTCTAAACTCCGAGTTTGTTTATTTCTTTGGGAAAATGATAACAGTTATTGTGGTTGGTAGATTTATCATAATCACACAAGTAATATGTGCTCATTATACAAATAATTTTAAATGAACATAAAGAAAGTCATCCATAATCTCATCAATCAGAAATACTTCCTATAGATGGATAAGAAATTGCTATAAAATAACAATTATTAATTTCAGTATTTTATGAGAAAATAATTATTTTGCATTTCATTTATAAGCACTGTAAATAATCTTTGAGGCAAAGAATTGTCTTTATTTAGTAAACCCTTATAGACCACTTTGAATAAAAAAGGGAGGCTCAGAAGGCATGATATCAAGAAAGCAGACAAAGAAACTAAGCAACTCTGTTTAAATAATAGCAGGAAGGTAAATATGGTCAAGTCTAGTGATAAGAGAAACTGGCAGTGAGAAGCCATGAAGCTATTAGATTCGAGAAATCAACAGAAAATTCAGGGAGCATACTCCTCTTTCCAGGGTGTAAACAAAGTTACTTAAGCCAAATTTATTTAAATATTCCAGGCCAGGGTAAATTCACTTGATGGAGAAATTTAGCATGAGATTCAAGAGAGTGGTTTCTAGAGTAAGTCTACCTAGAAACCAGCAGAGGTATCAGCACTTTGTGTGTCTGTATGTGTGAGGGTGTATTTCCACTAAGCAGCTCCCATCAGCACTATAGGCATGCTTAGGAAATAAAACCAGAGTAGCTGAATGTTGTTTCCACTGGTGATGGAAGAATCCCAAAGCCAAATAGGAAACAATATGACACCCAGATAAAGCTATCACCAACTTAGGCTAAAAGAACAAAGGGAGGAGAAAGAATTTGCAGGGCTCAAGGGTGAGAGTCTGTATCAGAAGCTAGAATCAAGCCAAGGAAAAATGGGATTATGTTGGGCCTCTCTGATGGAAACTGGAGCCATCCAGAAAGTAGAACAGCTGTCAGAAACCCTGTCCCATGAGAACATCAGAAACTCTGCCTGGAAAAGACAGTTTGTCCATACACATCTATAAACTAGATGAAAGAGGAAGAAAATAATTCAGGACATGTGAGTCAAGAATCTGAAAACAAAGAGACTCAAACCTGCTAATATATATGTATGCATGTATGTTGTCAAATATACATGTATATGCATAGGTATATACATATATATATTAATACATATCACACAAGTGAATGAAACCGTCATACACACATTTTGTAATCTGATTTAATACTAAATATAACATGGATATTTTCACATGGTACTAAGCATAAATATTAATCCATATATCTAGTTTCATGACTATTTACTTTGTAGTCTGTTACTTAGCTACAAAATTTATTTATTTGGTGCCATATTGGCCTTTCACATTTGTTTTAAGTTGTCAATTTTACATTTCTATTGAGAAAAGTAGAAATCTTTTAAAAACCTCAGTGCTCGGGTGTTGGAAATTGTGTGTAATATGTTTGCGAATGTGGCTTTTTTATTGAAACCTTATTGCTGTATTGCTTTCTTTCATCAAAACCTCTTAAAAAACAGATTGTGTAATGTGTGTCAATAGCTTCAAAATAAATAATTAGCATCAGAGTTGGGATTTCATCACTTAGCATCTTTCATAGGCATCCAGAACCCTATTTTCTTTGAAGTTTCTTTTTTTTTTTTTTGCTGAAAATGATATATGTCATCTTGCTAAATCAAGACTAGTTAGTAATCAGAGCATGGCTAAGGTCACTTGAAGGTTTCTTTGATGTAGGCATTCCTCAATTCAGAGGTAAAATAATCCTGACCTTCCTAAGTGTGCTTTACCTTACTGACAAGTAGAGGAAGCTGCATAACTGACTTATATAGGTTTGCAGAATTGTTAGCACAAATAGGAAATTTAGACACTAAATAATGTGAACTGTAAACCAAATGCAAATGGAGCATATTGAAGTGTGATAAACTTCATTGCACAATAGTTTAAACTGTTTCTCTTTTTTAATTTGTATTTTTTACTTTCATTTATTTTTTAATTGGTAGATAATTGCTTTACAATAGTGAGGTAGTTTCTGCCTTACAACAGTGCGAACCGGCCATAATGTGAACCAACCACATATATATTTGTGTATATATATCTCCCCTCCGTCTTGAGCCACCTTCTTGCCGCCTATCCTACCCCTGTAACTCTTCACAAAGCACCAGGCTGGACTCCTGTGTTATAGAGCAGCTTCTTGGTGGCTATCTGTTTTTCACATGACTGTATATATATGTCAATGCTACTTCCTCAATTCATCCTATCCTCTCCTCTCTTGATTATGATGATCCAATACAAAGCTGTGGTAATATACCCACCAGAAATTTAACATTTATTAACTTAGGAGCTGGGAATAATGGAAAGGAGCTAATATGATTAGGTTTTCGTTTTTTGTGTAATATTTCATTTGCTTAAAAAATACTCAAAAGTCTAGAAATTTAAAAAAATCAAATATAGAAAGTTTGAAATAAGTGAAAGAGCTCAGTTGAAAATATTATGTACAGAGTTATGAGGAAAAACTCACTTTCTTGGTGGCTGAGACAGTACAGAATCTGCCTGAAACATGGGAGACCCAGATTCGATCCCTGGGTCAGAAAAAATCCCTTGGAGAAGGAACTGGCAACTCTGTTCAGTATTCTTGCCTGGAGAATCCCATGGAGAGAGGAGCCTGGCGCGCTACAGTCCATGGGGTAACAAACAGTCGAACACGACTGAGTGACTAACACACACACACCCAAGAGGAAAACTTATGTGAAGAAATATTATACGAGTTTTCATAAATTATGTTTTTTATTGATATTTTAGTTTAGTTGGCCTTAGTGAAAACTTTTTGAAGATTTTGGAAAATGGGTACCAACCGAAAACACAGGTATGCACAAACCTCTCTCAGAATGTGCTTTAGAAACAAGAGTTATATTTTTATAGAAGTATATATCCTTGTCTCAGATATTTGTTACTTAGAAATACACATTTTATTCAAATATCCATGAGTATTACCAAAATTGGCCTAAGTCTTGGGCTACAAAGACAATCTCAAGCAATTCTCTAAATTACACATTCAACAGGACACATTATCCAGAAAGCTAAAAATACACTTTTATATAACCTTTGATTTAAAGCAAAAGTCAAAACCAAAATTAGAGATTATTTAAAAATAAATTACAATTGAAATGTAATACTGTGAAGCCAGTGGAAAGTAAAAAAGATGGTACAAAGTGAAACATTTATAGCTCTAATATATTTGCTTAAAAACAAAAAATAAAAGAAAGTGGTGAAGGCAAAGAATAAACAACAAAGTAAGCTTCAGGTTCATAGAATAAAAGAATTAGTGAAGATAAAAGCAGAAATTAATCAATACAAACATGAGTATGTGAAAGTCACTCAGTTATGGACGACTCTTTCTGGCCCCATGGACTATGTAGTCTATGACATTCTCCAGGCAAGAATACTGGAGTCTGTAGTCTTTCCCTTCTCCAGGGGATCTTTCCACCCCAGGGACTGAACCCAAGACTCCCGCACTGCAGGTGGATTCTTTATCAGCTGAGCTATGAGGGAAGCCCTAAAATATGAGCATAAGAACTTATTAATAAATCTTTATGGGATTAACAGGTAAACTACCTACCTAAAATACATAAGCAATAAGGACTTACTGCATAGCACAGGGAACTATATTCAATATCATACAACCACAGTAGAAAATAATCTGAAATATATATAATAATCACTTTACACGTGAAACTGACACAATAGTGTAAATGAAGTACATTTAGATAAATTTTTTAAAATTTATTAATGAACACAAAAGTAGTTCTTTAAAACCTTCAGTGAATGAGAAAATCTAGGAAAAACCTAATCAAACAATAAAAGATAAAAGAAAGAAACAAGATTATTGATGAGAAAGAAGTCTTAGCTAAAGCTATTAATACAGTACACAAAAGTTATAAGAAATTAATTCTACATATGTATATAGATCTATTTAGACATCTGAGGTTAAGCTGATACTTCTAAGAAAATACAAATTATCAAATGTGACTCAAGAAGACATTTGAAAGAAAAGAAGAATTAAAAAGCTAATTTAAATCAAGCTTTATCAAGGAAGCACCAGACACCACTAATGAGAATTAAAGAAAAAACATACTAAAAACAAAGAAATTTTTAGAAAACTTTGGAAGAGGAGAGGGAATAGAAAAAATGGTGGCTGTGGAGCAGGAAGAGATTTCCAGAATGAATGCTGTGTGTGTTTTATTGAAGAAATGTGAGCATGTTTTAGGCTAATGAGAAGGCTACTGTGGAAAGGTAAAAGTGCACGTGCACTGCAGTGATAATTAGTAGTAGTAAGCATGTGTGCATGCTCAGTTACTCGGTCATGTGAGCCCACCAGGCTCCTCTGTCCATAAAATTTTCCAAGCAAGAATACTGAAGTGGGTTGACATTTCCTTCTCCAGAGGTTCTTTCTGGTCCAGGGATCCACCCACATCTCCTGTGTCTCCTTCAAAGGCAGGCAGACTCTTTACCACTGAGTCACCTGGGAAGCCCAATTACTAGTACCAGTTCAGTTCAGCCGCTCAGTCGTGTCCTACTCTTTGTGACCCCATGAATCCCAGCACGCCAGGCCTCCCTGTCCATCACCAACTCCCAGAGATCACCCAACCTCATGTGCATCGAGTCGGTGATGCCATCCAGCTATCTCATCCTCTGTCGTTCCCTTCTCCACCTGTCCTCAATCTCTTCCAGCATCAGGGTTTTTTTCCAATGAGTCAACTCTTTGCATGAGGTGGCCAAAGTATTGGAATTTCAGCCTCAGTATCAGTCCTTCCAATGAACACCTAGGACTGGTCTCCTTTAGGATGGACTGGTTGGATCTCCTTGTCCAAGAGACTTGCAAGAGTCTTCTCCAGCACCACAGTTCAAAAGCATCAGTTCTTTGGTGCTCAGCTTTCTTCACAGTCCAACTCTCACATCCATACATGACCACTGAAAAAACCATAGCCTTGACTAGATGGACCTTTGTTGGCAAAGTAGTGTCTCTGCTTTTGAATATGCTATCTAGGTTTGTCATTACTTTCCTTCCAAGGAGTAAGCGTCTTTTAATTTCATGGCTGCAATTGCCATCTGCAGTGATTTTGGAGCCCCCAAAAATAAAGTCTGACACTGTTCCACTGTTTTCCCATCTATTTGCCATGAAGTGATGGGACCAGATGGCATGATCATCGTTTTCTGAATGTTGAGCCTTAAACCAACTTTTTTACTCTCCTTTTTCACTTTCAACAAGGGTCTTTTTAGCTCCTCTTCACTTTCTGCCATAAGGGTGGTGTCATCTGCATATCTGAGGTTATTGATATTTCTCCCGGCAATCTNAGTCCAAGGGACTCTCAAGAGTCTTCTCCAACACCACAGTTCAAAAGCAATTCTTCAGCACTCAGCCTTCTTCACAGTCCAACTCTCACATCCTTACATGACTACTGGAAAAACCATAGCCTTGACTAGATGGACCTTAGTTGGCAAAGTAATATTTCTGCTTTTCAATATGCTATCTAGGTTGGTCATAACTTTTCTTCCAAGGAGTAAGCGTCTTTTAATTTCATGGCTGCAGTCACAATCTGCAGTGATTTTGGAGCCCCCCAAAATAAAGTCTGACACTGTTTCCCCTGTTTCCCCATCTATTTCCCATGAAGTGATGGGACCGGATGCCATGATCTTCGTATATCTCTAGCTGATCCCAATTTCCTCTCATGAGGAGCAAACCAAACCTCCCAAAGCTACCCATGTCATCTACAGCCCACTTCATCTTCCTGGTAACAGGGCCTCCTGAGGACCTTCCCTCGGGTTCTGGGAAGAATCTGAGAGAGCAGAAAACCACCTTTCAGGACGCACACCCATGACTACAGAACGCACATCCCCACTCAGACCTGGAGGACTGCCTCTGCGCCTGCCTCCTGCTGGGGTCTCTGGATGGAGCCTGTTCCCAGCTCCTGAGGCCTTCCTGGCTTCAGTGCAGGCTCAAAGCGAGCCTGCCCCACGAAGCATCCACGAGTCTCCCTCACAAGCATCCAGTTCACTCGGCACCCATGGCCTTAGCTCTCGCGGCCTCTCTCTGGCCTCCTCGTGTTAGGCTGCTCAGCACAGAGGTCCCCACTCACTCACTAGACTGCAGGCTTCTTTGCGGCACAGTGACTGATGCACCTTTATTTTCCCTCATTACCCTAAAAGCTGCCTGAGTTCCTGATGCCCTGAATGAAGCTGCTTACTTCTGTTTCTTCTGGGACACATCACAAGCGATTCTTCTTTCCAAACACACTGCCACGTTCCAACTCTGGCTCCCAGGAGCCCCTGGCTGAGTTCTTTCTTAGAATCAGGGAGAGGCCTCTGGGTTCCTTCCCAGCGCACGCCCACACTGCACACACCCATCTAATGCCACCTTAGCCTGTGGGCAAGGAAGTCACCGACAGCAGCTTTTCCTGGGCCCTCCACACCCCCTTCCAGGGTAAAGACATCTGGGACCCCCTTCAGTCACTCTGGGGAGAAGACCGAGACCTCCACAGGCCTGCACCTCCCAGGAGGAGGTTGGGTCAGTGGTACCTACAGTGGCCCACAAGCTAAAAACTCAGGCTCTCATCAAAATCTTTTCTGCCTCTGATCTCTTGAAGGGTCACTTCTCTTCCAGATTTCTTCTCTGTAAAGATAAAATCAGTGCCTCCCAAGCGTCTCCAGCTTCAAACCCTAATATGAAAATGAAAACAAATAAAATACAGACAGACTTGTCCTGACCGAAATAGAAAGGGATGTGGCTTCATCTCTCTTGCCTGATTTCTCTTTCCCTGGTTTCCTCTCCGCCCAGCAGCTGGCCCCGTGAGAGCTCCTGGGAACCACAGGACAGTTTGAAACCACTGAAGAGATGGTCGCTGAGGACCTCTCTTTATCTGAGTTTCTGATCTTTAGCTTGGACAGCAGCAACGGCCCGATATGGAGGGGAGTGGAGGGCAGCAAAACTTGCTACTGAGGAGAACCTGAGATCTACCTAGGAACGTGGTCACTGTGTGTGCACACATGTCACGTACCAAAGTTCCAGGCCACAGCAGTGTGTGGCTGCTTAGAAGCAGGGCTGTATTTTATCAACCTCTGCATAATCACCACTTGGCATGTGGTCGTATCAAAGCTGCCATCTCTCTATCACATTTGAAAGTGAAAGTGAAGCCGTGCAGTTGTGTCCGACTCTTTGCGACCCCATGGACTGTAGCCTACCAGGCTCCTCTGTCCATGAGATTTTCCAGGCAGTAGTACTGGAGTGGATNTATTTTATCAGCCTCTGCATAATCACCACTTGGCATGTGGTCGTATCAAAGCTGCCATCTCTCTATCACATTTGAAAGTGAAAGTGAAGTCGTGCAGTTGTGTCCGACTCTTTGCGACCCCATGGACTGTAGCCTACCAGGCTCCTCTGTCCATGAGATTTTCCAGGCAGTAGTACTGGAGTGGATTAAACTTAGTAATTATGAGCTGCTCTCCATGCCTCCTCTGACAAAGCATTACGTTCTGCACTGCTTTGTGTCTAAGCTATTAATAGTTGGTTGTGCATTGGTCTTGTCACTCTGCTGTAGGATACCCAAGGGCATGGATCATATCCTATTTATCTCTGCCCACAACCAGGCACAGAGGACAGAAGAAGCCAAGGGTGAGAAGTCAGGTGAGTCAACCTGAAGGTGTTCATAAAGCAGCCAGTGAGCCAGCAGTAGGTAGAGTGGGTAGAGGATGATCCATTTTAGCTGTGGTGGGGTTAGAACATGGGGCTGGACTCTGGAGGGCAAGAGGAAGGGCCCCAAGGGTGGGATCATACTGAAATCCTAAGTGAGGGCTCTGGACTGGTGGCAACCAGAAGGGTAATTCTCTGTGCCTCAACTCATCCTTTGCTAGCTTGAGTGGATAATATTACTCACCTCAGAGGGCTCTTTTGAGAATGAACAGCATAAGGCATGTAAAGTAGTTAGCATGGTACCTAGTGAGGACACCTAGTAAGTCTCAAGCATTAACTATGATGTCATTATTTTTTGTGTGCAATTCATAAAACACTTTCCCAAATCAGCCTTGATTTCTCAGAAATATTTAGTAGGTTGGGGGCTCTGAAAATAGCTATGAAAGGAAGATGCTCAATAAACTACTAATAAATAATTGGGCAAGGTCTTACATGAAGCAGCTGGAGCAAAATACCATAGACTGGGTTATAAACAACAGGAATTTATTGCTTAGAGTTCTGGAGGCTGAAAGTTCAGACTCAAGGTGACAGCATGGCTTCCTTTGGTGAAAGTCCCTATCCTGTTCATAGCCCATGCGTTCTTGCTGGGCCCTCACATGCTGGCCAGGACCAGGATGCTCTCTGGGGCCTCTCTTTTGGAGCACTAATGCCATTCATGAGAGTCCCACCCTCATGACCCACACACTTCCCAAAGACCCACTTCCTGATAAAATCATCTTTGGGGAGAGGATCTCAACATAAGAATTTGGGGGGGATACAAATATGTACAGGCATAAAGAGAGAAACACATCCAGAGACACACAGGCATGCCTGATTCTTTGCTTTTGGGTCTGTCACACACACATTCACACAAACACTCCCTTTTCCAGATGTCCCCTGGATAGAATTCTGCAAACAATATGTCACAGCAAGCACTCTTGGCTCTGCCCCTCCAGGGATGATCCTTGAGCCAACAGGAGAAAGGCATTCTCATCACAATTTCTGTTGAGAAGACTGTGGTTCCTTGGGATGAGGAAAGCCTATGATAAAATGTTGTGCATGAATTGAAAAAGTAACTAGTTTTACTGCAGAGAATGGAGTACAAGAAACAATTTATTCAGGCCCTGAAATGTACCTCCCTTGTTCTGTTACACACTGAATCCATCCTTTACAAAGCAAAAGTGGATATATATGTGAAATCTCTTGTGAGGTCACTGCTCCTTTGTCCTGCGTCTTGGTGCGCACAAAGTTTTGTTTGTGCCCTCCAAGAGTCTGTTTCCCCAGTCCTGTATAAGTTCTGGCACCTCTGTGGTGGGGTTAATGGTGATCTCCTTCAAGAGGGCTTATGACATACCCAAGTCTGCTCCACCCAGAGCCCCTGTCCCTGCAGCAGGCCACTGCTGACCTGTAACTCCACAGGAGACACTCAGAAACTCAAAGACAGGTCTGGCTCAGTCTCTATGGAGTCTCCTGGTGCACACAAGGTGTTGTTTGAGCCCTCTGAGCATCTCTGGTCGGTATGGGGTTTGATTCTAAATGCGATGTTGCCCCTCCTACCATCTTGCTGGGGCTTCTCCTTTGACTTGGAAGTGGGATATATTTTTTTGGTGAGATCCAACATTCTCCTGTTGAAGGTTGTTCAGCAGTGAGTTGTAATTTTGGAGTTCTCACAGAAGATGAGTGGACATCCTTCTACTCCACCATCTCCTTCAACAGAAAAGTCTGACCCAGACTTGCCTGTGAATGTGCAGGAGTCTCTGGTGGAGGCGAGGGTTGGTGGTAGCCTGGTGCAGGGCCAGGGGCACTGAGTGCAGCAGTGAAGGCACAGACCTTTTGAAATACATCCCTTTTATCTTCATCATCTCCACCACAGTTTGGCCTTGGGTGAAACAGCAGAGAGGGAACACAGCACCGCCCATCAACAAAAAATTGGATTAAAGATTTATGGAGCATGGCCCCACCCATCAGAACAAGACCCAGTTCCTCCTAGTCAGGCTGTCCCATTAGGAAGCTTCCACAAACCTCTTTCCCTTCTCCATCAGAGGGCAGACAGAAGGAAAACCACAACCACAGAAAACTAATCAATTGATCACATNGGATGTTGGCAATTTGATCTCTGGTTCCTCTGCCTTTTCTAAAACCAGCTTGAACATCAGGAAGTTCACGGTTCACGTATTGCTGAAGCCTGGCTTGGAGAATTTTGAGCATTGCTTTACTAGCATGTGAGATGAGTGCAATTGTGCGGTAGTTTGAGCATTCTTTGGCATTGCCTTTCTTTGGGATTGGAATGAAAACTGACCTTTTCAAGTCCTGTGGCCACTGTTGAGTTTTCCAAATTTGCTTGCATATTGAGTGGAGTACTTTCACAGCATTATCTTTTAGGATTTGAAATAGTTCCACTGGAATTCCATCACCTCCACTAACTTTGGTCATAGTGATGCTTTCTAAGGCCCACCTGACTTCACATTCTAGGATGTCTGGCTCTAGATGATTGATCAGACCATCATGATTATCTGGGTCGTGAAGATCTTTTTTGTACAGTTCTTCTGTGTATTCTTCCCACCTCTTCTTAATATAATCTGCTTCTGTTAGGCCCCTACAATTTCTATCTTTTATCGAGCCCATCTTTGCATGAAATGTTCCCTTAGTATCTCTAATTTTCTTGAAGAGATCTCTAGTCTTTCCCATTCTGTTGTTTTCCTCTATTTCTTTCCATTGATCACTGAGGAAGGCTTTCTTATCTCTCCTTGCTATTCTTTGGAAGTCTACATTCAGATGCTTATATCTTTCCTTTTCTCCTTTGCTTTTTGCTTCTCTTCTTTGCACAGCTATGTATAAGACCTCCCCAGACAGTCATTTTGCTTCTGTACATTTCTTTTCCATGGGGATGGTCTCTATCCCTGTCTCCTGTACAATGTCACAAACCTCCATCCATAGTTCATCAGGTACTCTGTCTATCAGATCTAGTCCCTTAAATCTGTTTCTCACTTCCACTCTATAATCATAAGGGATTTGATATAGGTCATACCTGAGTGGTCTAGTGGTTTCCCTACTTTCTTATAAGGTGTCTGGAAAGATGAGGATAAAGACCCAAAGCATGGCTATTAGATTGGCTTCAAGTGGGAGGCAGTTCTATTCTTCATCGTAATAACAGAAGAAAGAAAAGATTCACACAAATTTTAGGTAGATTTGTATGCATCTTCATGGGAAGATGAGAACATTTCCTCTGAATGCTTCCATTTTCTCAATGGAGAGAAAGAAAGAAGAGATGAGGGCATTGGAGATCTGACAGCAACAGAAAGGATTCAAAAAAGTCACTGTGGAGTATTGTAGACTGAATGCAAGGGGAAATTAAATAGTTATCTAAGGAGTATGGAGGTCCTACTTGAATTTGTAACCATAAACTAAACAATTATTTTGAGATTCTCCACCAGAATTCAGCAGTTTCAGTTGGGAAGAAGGGAATGGCAATCCACGGCAGTATCTTTGCCTAGAGAATTCCCAGGGACAGAGAATTCTGGTGAGCTACAATCCATAGGGTCAGAAAGAGTCCGACATGACTGAGCAACTAAGCACACACAAGTAGAAATGTAGTTACAATTCATCCAGAGTGGGGATGTATCCTATGAATAACAAGAAATACAACAAGGGAGTTTAGAATGCTGTCAAGTGGCAAACCAAAATTCTGGAATCATTCATGAACCCTAATTGGATGAGGAGCAAAGCAAAGAAAGAAAAAGATGGAGGGACTGGAAGAACGGGACCTTCCACTGAAGTCAAAGCACAAAGTTGTAGTGGCTTTGTTAACTCAGTCAGCATATTCCTTCCTTACAGGCAAATCTTCATTGGAAGTCAAACTATGATAGAAGATTGCTGTGTAAGCAGGCAGTCAGGATCACAGGAGATAACTGAATGACTCAGAAAGAATGATTTTCCCCAAAGTGCAGTGAACAGAGTTTGAGCACCAGGTCACCATTTCCTTAGGTAGTATTTGAATGGGCTTTGCTGATTTCTGCCTTTGGTGGTTTTTTTTTCTTATGTACCAGGTTACCTTCTCCCTAAGTCTGTTCCTCATAACAATAATTGTCTTAGGTGCTCTGCAGAAAAGGATTTTTGTGAAATAATTGTGGGGAACAAATTACACACCATACCCTTTTCTGAGAGTACATTTCTGGGTTTTTCTTCAAGCATAAGGTAGCAGTGATTGTGTGGTGGATCAAAGGCAAGAGTTTGCCCTTTAAGTGAAGTCACTCAGTCATGTCAGACTCTTTGCGACCCCGTGGACTGTAGCCCACCAGGCTTCTCCATCCATGGGATTCTCCAGGCAAGAATACTAGAGTGGGTAGCCATTTCCCTCTCCAGGGGATCTTCCAGACCCAGGGATCAAACCCAGGTCTCCCACATTGCAGGCAGATGCTTTAACCTCTGAGCCACCAGGGCAGACCCCATTGCTATTGATTGGCTTTAACAAGATGGTGGTAAAACACCAACAAAATTTGCCAGTTTATTTTTGATGAATTACTCATTTGACAAAATTACTTTTGAACTGATTTTTCATCATATTGGTCTGCTTCTGATAGAAATGTGAGGCAGGTCTATGATTCTGATAAAATAAATCTGCTAAATCTGATGAATAAATCTCTTTTCAGACATAACTCTTCCCACAGTTTTAGCCAAAATTTTAGAAGTCTACTCTAAGTCATACTGTCACATCAGGCTTTGTAAGTGTGTCCTGCACTTTAGACTTACATGGATAGTTGTCTGATATACTCAGTAAGCTGGTCCTCAGCTCTCGGGGACTCCTTCCATAGCTCAGTACTCTGATATGGAGAAAGGGCAAACGGTCAGCATCACAAATCTCAGTAGAACTATTTTATCATATAATCTTACCCATAACTGATTTTTCAATCACATATTTGCACACAACTCCTTCAATTACTTCCACAGATGGCTAATGATCTGTTATATCAAATGGCAAAAGATATATTCATCAATTTGAAAGTCTCTGAGAAGGAGTATTTCACTTATGAACTAAAAAGGAACAAAATATAGAATTTTAATAGTAGACTTGGATTTCATTTTATTTTGTTTCCAAGAAAGCAATTTTCTCTTAAAAAACAGCTTACCAGTACTACTACATGCATTCTTTTCAGGAATCTCTCTGGTGACTCACAGACTGTGCCACATTTGCTAAAATTCTTGTTCTAAAATTGCATGCTATCCAAATTTTGCAGGCATTTTAACATTCACTTGTCCATTCTTAGATAAGGGGAAAGATANCAGCTTACCAGTACTACTACATGCATTCTTTTCAGGAATCTCTCTGGTGACTCACAGACTGTGCCACATTTGCTAAAATTCTTGTTCTAAAATTGCATGCTATCCAAATTTTGCAGGCATTTTAACATTCACTTGTCCATTCTTAGATAAGGGGAAAGATATTCAAAATGTAGCCATAATTTTTACTAATATATATATTTGTCAAAATTAAAATAAAAGAAAGAAAATAATAGTTACAGTTTTAAAAATTTCATCCTAAGTAAAATTAACAAACAAATAAAGTGCAATGTAGCAAATAATGTAAAAAACAAAACAATATATATGTGTGTGCATTTATATCCTAGATTTCAAATGTAACTATTCTGGTTAGAACTGAAGCTTTAATTAAAATTCCACATTTTTGCAAAAAATTCATGTTTTAATGTACACAGGCATCTCTCTCTTTATATATGTATGTATATGTGTGTATGTATATCTTGTATGTGTGTATATATAGCATGAAAGTGAAAGTGAAGTCGCTCAGTCGTGTCTGACTCTTTGCGACCCCATGGACTGTAGCTCTCCAGGCTCCTCCATCCATGGGATTCTCCAGGCAAGAATACTGGAGTGGGTTGCCATTTCCTTCTCCAGGGGATCTTCCCGACCCAGGGATCGAACCCAGGTCTCCCACATTGCGGGCAGACACTTTAACCTCTGAGCCACCAGGGAAGCCATATATAACATATATATATATATATATATATAT
>SJYX01018534.1:93800-115042 GCA_006410675.1 Oreotragus oreotragus
ACTGGAAAAATCATACCCTTGACTAGATGGACCTTTGTCGGCAAAGTAATGTCTCTGCTTTTCAATATACCTGTCTCTTATACACATCTCCGTCATGATTATCTGGGCCATGAAGATCTTTTTTTTTGCAGTTCTGTGTATTCTTGCCACCTCTTCTTAATATCTTTTGTTTCTGTAATGCCTACCATATCTGTCCTTTATTGAGCCCATCTTTGCATGAAATGTTTCCTTAGTATCTCTAATTTTCTTAAAGAGATCTCTCAGTTCAGTTCAGTCGCTCAGTCGTGTCTGACTCTTTGCGACCCCATGAATCACAGCACGCCAGGCCTCCCTGTCCATCACCAACTCCCGGAGTTCACTCAGACTCGCATCCATCAAATCAGTGATGCCATCCAGCCATCTCATCCTCTTCATGATTATCTGGGTCGTGAAGATCTTTTCTGTACAGTTCTTCTGTGTATTCTTGCCACCTCTTCTTAATATCTTTTGTTTCTGTAATGCCTACCATATCTGTCCTTTATTGAGCCCATCTTTGCATGAAATGTTTCCTTAGTATCTCTAATTTTCTTAAAGAGATCTCTCAGTTCAGTTCAGTCGCTCAGTCGTGTCTGACTCTTTGCGACCCCATGAATCACAGCACGCCAGGCCTCCCTGTCCATCACCAACTCCCGGAGTTCACTCAGACTCGCATCCATCAAATCAGTGATGCCATCCAGCCATCTCATCCTCGGTCATCCCCTTCTCCTCCCGCCCCCAATCCCTCCCAGCATCAGAGTCTTTTCCATTGAGTCAACTCTTCTCATGAGGTGGTCAAAGTACTGGAGTTTCAGCTTTAACATCATTCCTTCCAAAGAAATCCCAGGGTTGATCTCCTTCAGAATGGACTGGTTGGATCTCTTTGCAGTCCAAGGGACTCTCAAGAGTCTTCTCCAACACCACAGTTCAAAAGCATCAATTTTGCAGCACTCAGCCTTCTTTAGTCTTTCCCATTCTGTTGTTTTCCTCTATTTCTTTGCATTGATCACTGAGGAAGGCTTTCTTATCTCTCCTTGCTCTTCTTTGGAAGTCTACATTCAAATGGGAATATCTTTCCTTTTCTCCTTTGCTTTTTGCTTCTCTTCTTTTCACAGCTATGTATAAGACCTCCCCAGACAGCCATTTTGCTTCTTTACATTTCTTCTCCATAGGGATGATCTTGATCCCTGTTTCCTGTACAATGTCACAAACCTCCATCCATAGTTCATCAGATACTCTGTCTATCAGATATAGTCCCTTAAATCTATTTCTCAATTCCACTGTATTCTCATAAGGGATTTGATTTAGGTCATACCTCTATGGTCTAGTGTTTTTCCCTACTTTCTCCAATTTAAGTCTGAATTTGCCAATAAGGAGTTCATGGTTTGAATCACAGTCAGCTCCCATTGTTTAGTCATAAAAGGAGTGAAATATGGATCCATGCTACAACATGTGTGAATGCTGAAAATATTGTGCTATTTAAGAAACCAAGACACATAGGCTATATTTTATATGATTCTATTTATATGAAATGTTCAGAATAGGCAAATCCCTACAAACAGAAAGTCATTTTCAGGGATATTGTTATTATTTAGTTGTTTTGTCGTGAACCACTTTTGTGACCCCCTGAACTGTAGGTCACCAGGTTCCTCTGTACATGGGATTTCCCAGGAAACAATACCACAGTGGATTGTCATTTTCTTCTCAACACAAACCAGGAGTGAGGAAGAAAGAATAATGATTGCTGTTAATAACAGAGTTTGTCTATGAACTTTCCAGGTGGCGCTAGTGATAAAGAATATGCCTGCAAAGGCAGAAGATGCAAGAGATACAGGTTCAATCCCTGATTCATGAAAATCCCGTGGAGTAGATGATGACAACTCACTCCAGTATTCTTGCCGGAAAAATTCTATGTACAGAGGAGGCTGGTGAGCTACATGGGTTACAAAGAGTCAAACATGACTGAGCATGCATATATAGAATTCAATATCAAAAAAACAAGCCAATTTAAAAGATAGGCAGAAGACTTGAATAGACATTTTTCCAAACAAGACTCACAGATGGCTAACAAGCACATTAAAAGAATATTCAATACTGCTAATTCTTACAGAAATGAAAATCAAAACCACAATGAGGTGTCACTGCACACCTGTGCAAATGGCTATAATAAAAAATTGAACAATTAGCAGATACTGGCAAGAATGTGTAGAAAAAGAAACCCTAGTATACCACTAGAGGAGAGTGAAAAAGTTGGCTTAAAGCTCAACATTCAGAAAATGAAGATCATGGCATCTGGTCCCATCACTTCATGGGAAATAGATGGGGAAACAGTGGAAACAGTGTCAGACTTTATCTTGGGGGGCTCCAAAATCACTGCAGATGGTGACTGCAGCCATGAAATTAAAAGACGCTTACTCCTTGGAAGAAAAGTTATGACCAACCAAGATAGTATATTGAAAAGCAGAGACATTACTTTGCCAACTAAGGTCCGTCTAGTCAAGGCTATGGTTTTTCCTGGGGTCATGTATGGATGTGAGAGTTGGACTGTGAAGAAAGCTGAGAGCTGAAGAATTGATGCTTTTGAACTGTGGTGTTGGAGAAGACTCTTGAGAGTCCCTTGGACTGCTAGGAGATCCAACCAGTCCATTCTGAAGGAGATCAGCCCTGGGATTTCTTTGGAAGGAATGATGCTAAAGCTGAAACTCTAGTACTTTGGCCACCTCATGCGAAGAGTTGACTCATTGGAAAAGACTCTGATGCTGGGAGGGATTGGGGGCAGGAGGAGAAGGGGACTACAGAGGATGAGATGGCTGGATGGCATCACTGACTCAATGGACGTGAGTCTGAATGAACTCCGGGAGTTGGTGATGGACAGGGAGGCCTGGCGTGCTGCGATTCATGGGGTTGCAAAGAGTCAAACACGACTGAGCGACTGAACTGAACTGAACTGAACTGAGTATACCACTGGTAATATTGTAAATTAATGTAACTACTATGGAAAACAGTTTGGCGATTCCTCAAAACACTAAAATTAGAAGTACTGTAAGATCCACCAATTTCACTCCTAGGCATAATGCTGCAGAAAATACAAACCTGAATTTGAAAAAAAATGCATGCACACCAATGTTCATAGCAGCATTATTTACTATAGGAAAATAACCTAAGTGTCCATCAACATGTGAATGGATAAATAAGATGATACACACACACACGAACACCGAAATATTACTCAGCCCTAAAAAGAGAATGCAATTCTGTCATTTGCAACAGCATTGTGCTTAGTGAAATAAGTCAGATGGAGGACAAATTCTCTGTGTTGTCACATATATGTGGAATCTAAAAAATAAAACAAGTGAATGTATATAGCAAAGCAGAAACAGACAACAGATTCAGAGAGCAAACGAACTAGTGGTCACCTGTGTGAGACAGAAGGGCAGATGGGCAAGACAGGGCTATGAGGTCAAGAGATACAAACTGCTACAAATGAAGAAGATGGCCAAACAGTACAGAGTCAGGATAGTATATTAAAAACAGGCGATGGAGATGTTTTCTAAATGCTGGGAAAGTTATAAGATGTAAATAAGTCCTACCAGGGCCAGGAACTGAAGAGAAGGTGAGTATTGTGATGACTTTATAAGAGCTCTGTTCTTTTATGTGCTTGACAATCTCCCAAAGATAAAAGTTTTAGTGGAGTTAGAATAGAATAAAAAATTGATGGGGAAGAAGGCAATTAGCAGCTGTAGTGAGGAAGGGAAGGTCATGCTTCTGAGGAGAGGTGGTAAAAGAGCAGAAATGGGAGCTATCTCCAGGGAATAAGAAGGCTGAAAGACTGTTTACTTCTGAGATGGATTAACAGGCTTTTTGCAACAAGAATACATCTCTGCCAAGAGACTGATGTCCGATAAAAGAGAGAAAAGAACATCGAGAGGACAAAACCTGAGAGAAATGAGGAGAGAAGGGACTCTGACATTGGAAGATGAATTAGCTTTGGACTTGTATTAGCTAATGTCATAGAAGCAACAAAAAATAGAGCATGCCAGAATCGAAACGCGATTTTAATTAGAATTAAATGTCTTTATTTATTTAAATGATGGGTCTAGCTTCTTTTGAATCCTTCATGTACATCAAAAAGCTTTTAGTGTTAACTTCATGGAAATAAAAGATAACATTTAAAATGTAGTTTCATGTATTAATATTATAAAGGTCTCCTGATGGTAGCTTTTAATTATTAAAAAAACATGCTTTTTTAATTACAAAAAGTAAGCAGAGAAACGTATTTTTTACTATTTTGAGATATTATATAAATAACAATAATTTTCATATAAAAACTCTATGGGATTCATTCATTCAGTTAGAAATTCACTAAAGACTAGTATATATCCTTGCTTTCTGTGTTTTTACATATCTTAAAACAATCAGACAAGTCCCTATAGTACTGGAGCTTACATCCTAGTCCAGAAATGAAGCTAAAATCAACAGATATTTCAATATTTCAAATGAAGAGGAAATATCAGAGTGATGAGTGCTATGCAGAGAAATAGAAAGTGATGGTGTGGTAGAGAGTGAATGACTAGTTGACTAGACTACATGGAGAGTTGTATGACTCAGGAAAGTTTTATGGCTGTGACAAGTAAATATACAAATTTTACTGGTTTGACATTTACATTCTAATCCAATTAATTTCCAGTACAGAGAAAGGGCCCCATTAAGAGACACAGGCTGATGCCAATACTGCCATAACCAGTGCTTGCCTTCCAAGCTTGCTCTGGATGATCATATACATGGAAAAGAACACAGAAGATGGTACATAGGAGGCTTTCACATTTCTATTCAGGGAACCACGTATATCACTTCTGCTGATATTCTGTGGCTCATGCTTAGTTGTATGGTTGCCCTAGCTCCCCACCTCAAAACTACGAGAGACTATAAAACATAGCATAGCCGTGTGCCAGGGAAAATACAAAACCAACTTTTGATGAAGAGTTAGTAGCCCTTCTGCAAATCGTCAGATCCCATAGGCCACGATTAGAAGCTGGTAGAGAGTCTTAGGAATAGAATGGTAAAATTTAATCGGCATGTTTCAAAGAAACTTCTGACTATGAATAATGGATCAGGAAATGACAAGAATGGGAATGTGAAGGCCCGTTTGAAGGCTTCCACAGTGAGAGACGATGGTGGCAATGGTGACTTGAAGCAGAGAGAAATTCTAGTGGAGATGGAGAGAAGCAGGAAGACAGAGAGAATGAGCTGGAAGCTCTTCAAAAGAGAGAGACAGATTGCAAAAGGGACTAGGCACATTTCACGAATATGAGGCTTCCACACACTTCTTGGCTGCCTCTTCTTACCTCTCGTTCCTTATCAGAAACGTGTGCCTTCACTGTGAAATGTTTTATTAATTTTATACCGAAATAACCTCATTGGCCAGCTTTAGTTTTCCTCAACAATACTGAGTGTTTTGTTTTTTTTTTTCCCCCAGCTGTCATTCCTGGATGCTTGAATGACATGCCCTCTGTAAACAAAAAAAGAGAAGGATTTCAAAGAGCTCACACAAGTCAAATCCACTCTCTTCAACCTCTGCAATAAGGTTGAAGCAACATCCAGAAGTGAGAACCTCTAGCAGCTGGGAGAGGGCAGAGGGAAAGGGAGTCTATTTCAAGCACATGTGACAATCATGATTCATAATGGTAATCTGGGTCAGAATCTGCAGCTGGGGAAGCACTAGGAAAAGATTAGTTTTGTTATAAAAGTATGTACATAATTAAAACTCAGATCTAAGGTGGGGGTGAATTGCCCAGGGAAAAACAAAGGGGAAAGCAAATTAATTTGTTGACTTTTAAAGCCCTCTTACGATGAAATATGCCCCCCTCCTGTTTTAGCATGAGTTAAAGCTACGGAATTTTCAGCATAGTCACAGAGGAAGAGTGGAGGTGATACAAATAGCTTATAGTAAGTTCTTCCTCAGTCTTGTCTACTGCAAAAGCTTTGGGCTGTGGTTTCTGTATACAAAGTAAATAAAACTTGACCAGGATTATTTTCCCTAACAGGCAATATCACCTCCAGAGAGGTCGATGTCCTTATAAACAATGTCCTTGATCTTATGCTATAGTCACTATTGACCACTGGACCTCTAGAGAGACCCTGTTGACAGAAGCTGGCACCCAAGTACAAGGGAAAAAAGGCATTCACATATACAGTAAGTCAATATGTTTAAAAAATGGTGGGAGTTGAGTGAAAGTTTTCAAGACATTGCATGTAAACTATAAAATAACCCTAGTGACATGAAAATCTTTGCAAATTTCACAATAACTAGGCTTTCTGGAGAAGGCAATGACAACCCACTCCGGTACTGTTGCCTGGAAAATCCCATGGATGGAGGAGCCTGGTGGGCTGCAGTCCATGGGGTCACGAAGAGCTGGACATGACTGAACATCTTCACTTTCACTTTTCACTTTCATGCATTGGAGAAGGAAATGGCAACCCACTCCAGTGTTCTTGCCTGGAGAATCCCAGGGATGGTGGAGCCTGGTGGGCTGCCATCTGTGGGGTCACACAGAGTCAGACACAACTGAAGCAACTTAGCAGCAGCAGCAGCAGGCTGTATCTTTCTTGACCCTGCATTGAGCAAGGGGATGAAATACTAAACCAGACTTCTGTCATCAAAAGACCAGCAATCTAGGTGGAGCTAAAGGAAATGGATACATTAACAAATAATAAGTCATCTGCAGGAAAAAAGAGAAAATAAGGTATGATAAGCATCTTAAAGGGAGTAGTATCTGATAGGAAAAGGCCAAGAGCCTGAAACCATAAGCAAGACATTAGTTGAAAGCAAGAGTGCAAGAGCGGTAGACACAAAATTTATCATGGTATTTTCTTTAAACAGGAAGATTTAGAGGATCTTAGGCTTATTAAAAGTTATAAATTAGAGTGCTATCACTGAATATATATGCACATTCAGAAAATATTTCAAAGAAAGTTAAAGTAATGCATTTGAAACTACTGTGATAAGCCATTTAATGCTACCTGAAATACACTTTGAATAGCTCTTTAAAATTTGAAACAATTGTAAAAGAGAATATAAATAGGATAAAGGTTTTAAATTTAATTTTATTAAATTATACTAAATTTATCTTATTTGATATTAGGGGCACTCAGTGTTCAAATTACTATTATTCCTTTATGAGCATGCAATGAGAACTTGGTATACAAAAAACACTCAGCTAAATGTTACAGCTGAATTCATACATGTCAGTACTTTATTGTAAGTGCTATATCATTAATTCAAAAGCAAAGTATCTCAAAAAAAGCCTTAAGTAATTATTAATCATTTATATTTGGTTTATCTGATGATTGATTCTGATATCTTAGATTTCTTAAATTGCTAATACATTATAATCATTTCAAATTAGTTACAAATATTTACAACATGAGACTCTTTGGTGTTGGTGTGAAATAATAATTCTGGAATAACAGAGTTGACAATGACTGAGCAGTCAGACAATTCCTTTCTGGACTTACTTCGCCTAAACTGTCTGTGTAAATTTTCACAACGGATTTGCCGTCTGGGCCTTTCTAGTCTAGAAAATGGGTCAATGCACTAGATTGTGTGTGTGTGTGTGTTTTTTTCTTTCCATCTCTAAAAACTGTGATTTCTGTGTGTTCCAAAATGGTAGTAGGGTATCATATGAATTTCTGGTCTCATCACATATGCAAGCCATTGCATCCTGGGGAAGAATTCTTCCTGCAAATATGACATCATACTTCTACTTCTAGATGTGAACAACAACAGACTCGGAGCTCTCACATAATTACTGAAGTAGGCTCGGCTTTCATTTTCAACCAGGACCCAGTGTCAGACTTCTACTAAGTAAGAAAGAAAACAAAAAATCCAACAGTAATTTTAACTCCACCTTGTATAACCATCATCATCTCTAAGGCTAGGCACAGAGCTTGAAAAACAGGGTTTGGACATGAAGACTTTCCATATACGAGATAAAATCAATTTCCAAGTTTAATATCTTCAACTTGGCTGGAATAAGCAAAACAAAAACCAAAAAACAGACAAACAATTATTCAGTTTATATTGGATTGGAATCTAATTTTAAAATCTAAAGTTTCATCAAGAAGATATTTTTTTAAATATCAGTACCAGGGGATAGTCTGAAATACCACAAATCACAAAGACTGTAGTAAATGAATAACAAAATAATTAGAGTTCACATTGCATTTATACATATTGTGTCTGGCCTTATTATAAGCATTTCACATATGTGAACTCATTTAATTCATGCCCTCGTCCCAAAAACTATGAGGAAGGTGCTATTATTTTCCATATTTTGCAAACAATAGAAAAAACAATTTCAATAACTTTCTCAGGATCATACTGTTGACAAAAGGCAAGAAGCAGTTTTCAAATTAAACCAAACTGGCTATGGAACCTGGACTCTTAAAATCTTTTACTATACTAGTCCTTTGTGACTGTTGAGAAGACAGAAAACGAAAACAAAACAACAAACAGCCTGGGTCGTCAATGGGTTTTTGTTTGTTTATTTGTTTGTTTATTCTTTTGGCTTCCCTGGCGGCTCAGAGGTTAAAGCGTCTGCCTCCAAAGCGGGAGACCTGGGTTCCATCCCTGGGTCGGGAAGATCCCCTGGAGAAAGAAGTGGTAACCCACTCCAGTACTCTTGCCTGGAGAATCCCATGGACGGAGAAGCCTGGTAGGCTGCAGTCTTTGGGGTCGCAAAGAGTCAGACATGGCTGAGCGACTTAACTTTCACTTTCTTTTGGCCCTGCTGCAGGGCATGCAAAATGTGGTCCACTGGAGAAGGGAATGGCAAACCACTTCAGTATTCCTGCCTTGAGAACCCCATGAACAGTATGAAAAGGCAAAAAGATAGGACACTGAAAGATGAACTCCCCAGGTCAGTAGGTGCCCAATATTCTATAGGAAATCAGTGGAGAAATAACTCCAGAAAGAATGAAGAGATCAAGCCAAAGCAAAAACAACACCCAGTTGTGGATGTAACTGGTGATGAAAGCAAGGTCTGATGCTGTAAAAAGCAGTAGTGCATAGGAACCTGGAATATTAAGTCCATGAATCAAGGCAAATTGGAAGTGATCAAACAGGAAATGGCAAGAGTGAACATCGACATTTTAAGAATCAGCAAACTAAAAGGAACTGGAATGGGTGAATTTAACTCAGATGTCCATTATATCTACTAACGTGGGCAAGAATCCCTTAGAAGAAATGAAGTAGCCATCATAGTCAACAAAAGAGTCCAAAATGCAATACTTGGATGCAGTCTCAAAAACAACAGAATCATCTCTGTTCATCTCCAAAGCAAATCATTCAATATCACGGTAATCCAAGTCTATGCCTCTACCAGTAATGCTGAAGAAGCTGAAGTTGAACAGTTCTATGAAGACCTACAAGCCCTTCTAGAATTAACACCTCTGAAAAATGTTCTTTTCATTATAGGAGACTAGAATGCAAAAGTAGGAAGTCAAGAAAAACCTGGAGTAACAGGCAAATTTGGCCTTGGAGTGTCTGTGGCTCAGATCATGAACTCCTAATTGGACAATTCAGACTTAAATTGAAGAAAGTGGGGAAAACCACTAGACCATTCAGGTATAACCTAAATCAAATCCTTTAAAACAATCAGACAAGTCCCTATAGTACTGGAGCTTACATCCTAGTCCAGAAATGAAGCTAAAATCAACAGATATTTCAATATTTCAAATGAAGAGGAAATATCAGAGTGATGAGTGCTATGCAGAGAAATAGAAAGTGATGGTGTGGTAGAGAGTGAATGACTAGTTGACTAGACTACATGGAGAGTTGTATGACTCAGGAAAGTTTTATGGCTGTGACAAGTAAATATACAAATTTTACTGGTTTGACATTTACATTCTAATCCAATTAATTTCCAGTACAGAGAAAGGGCCCCATTAAGAGACACAGGCTGATGCCAATACTGCCATAACCAGTGCTTGCCTTCCAAGCTTGCTCTGGATGATCATATACATGGAAAAGAACACAGAAGATGGTACATAGGAGGCTTTCACATTTCTATTCAGGGAACCACGTATATCACTTCTGCTGATATTCTGTGGCTCATGCTTAGTTGTATGGTTGCCCTAGCTCCCCACCTCAAAACTACGAGAGACTATAAAACATAGCATAGCCGTGTGCCAGGGAAAATACAAAACCAACTTTTGATGAAGAGTTAGTAGCCCTTCTGCAAATCGTCAGATCCCATAGGCCACGATTAGAAGCTGGTAGAGAGTCTTAGGAATAGAATGGTAAAATTTAATCGGCATGTTTCAAAGAAACTTCTGACTATGAATAATGGATCAGGAAATGACAAGAATGGGAATGTGAAGGCCCGTTTGAAGGCTTCCACAGTGAGAGACGATGGTGGCAATGGTGACTTGAAGCAGAGAGAAATTCTAGTGGAGATGGAGAGAAGCAGGAAGACAGAGAGAATGAGCTGGAAGCTCTTCAAAAGAGAGAGACAGATTGCAAAAGGGACTAGGCACATTTCACGAATATGAGGCTTCCACACACTTCTTGGCTGCCTCTTCTTACCTCTCGTTCCTTATCAGAAACGTGTGCCTTCACTGTGAAATGTTTTATTAATTTTATACCGAAATAACCTCATTGGCCAGCTTTAGTTTTCCTCAACAATACTGAGTGTTTTGTTTTTTTTTTTCCCCCAGCTGTCATTCCTGGATGCTTGAATGACATGCCCTCTGTAAACAAAAAAAGAGAAGGATTTCAAAGAGCTCACACAAGTCAAATCCACTCTCTTCAACCTCTGCAATAAGGTTGAAGCAACATCCAGAAGTGAGAACCTCTAGCAGCTGGGAGAGGGCAGAGGGAAAGGGAGTCTATTTCAAGCACATGTGACAATCATGATTCATAATGGTAATCTGGGTCAGAATCTGCAGCTGGGGAAGCACTAGGAAAAGATTAGTTTTGTTATAAAAGTATGTACATAATTAAAACTCAGATCTAAGGTGGGGGTGAATTGCCCAGGGAAAAGCAAAGGGGAAAGCAAATTAATTTGTTGACTTTTAAAGCCCTCTTACGATGAAATATGCCCCCCTCCTGTTTTAGCATGAGTTAAAGCTACGGAATTTTCAGCATAGTCACAGAGGAAGAGTGGAGGTGATACAAATAGCTTATAGTAAGTTCTTCCTCAGTCTTGTCTACTGCAAAAGCTTTGGGCTGTGGTTTCTGTATACAAAGTAAATAAAACTTGACCAGGATTATTTTCCCTAACAGGCAATATCACCTCCAGAGAGGTCGATGTCCTTATAAACAATGTCCTTGATCTTATGCTATAGTCACTATTGACCACTGGACCTCTAGAGAGACCCTGTTGACAGAAGCTGGCACCCAAGTACAAGGGAAAAAAGGCATTCACATATACAGTAAGTCAATATGTTTAAAAAATGGTGGGAGTTGAGTGAAAGTTTTCAAGACATTGCATGTAAACTATAAAATAACCCTAGTGACATGAAAATCTTTGCAAATTTCACAATAACTAGGCTTTCTGGAGAAGGCAATGACAACCCACTCCGGTACTGTTGCCTGGAAAATCCCATGGATGGAGGAGCCTGGTGGGCTGCAGTCCATGGGGTCACGAAGAGCTGGACATGACTGAACATCTTCACTTTCACTTTTCACTTTCATGCATTGGAGAAGGAAATGGCAACCCACTCCAGTGTTCTTGCCTGGAGAATCCCAGGGATGGTGGAGCCTGGTGGGCTGCCATCTGTGGGGTCACACAGAGTCAGACACAACTGAAGCAACTTAGCAGCAGCAGCAGCAGGCTGTATCTTTCTTGACCCTGCATTGAGCAAGGGGATGAAATACTAAACCAGACTTCTGTCATCAAAAGACCAGCAATCTAGGTGGAGCTAAAGGAAATGGATACATTAACAAATAATAAGTCATCTGCAGGAAAAAAGAGAAAATAAGGTATGATAAGCATCTTAAAGGGAGTAGTATCTGATAGGAAAAGGCCAAGAGCCTGAAACCATAAGCAAGACATTAGTTGAAAGCAAGAGTGCAAGAGCGGTAGACACAAAATTTATCATGGTATTTTCTTTAAACAGGAAGATTTAGAGGATCTTAGGCTTATTAAAAGTTATAAATTAGAGTGCTATCACTGAATATATATGCACATTCAGAAAATATTTCAAAGAAAGTTAAAGTAATGCATTTGAAACTACTGTGATAAGCCATTTAATGCTACCTGAAATACACTTTGAATAGCTCTTTAAAATTTGAAACAATTGTAAAAGAGAATATAAATAGGATAAAGGTTTTAAATTTAATTTTATTAAATTATACTAAATTTATCTTATTTGATATTAGGGGCACTCAGTGTTCAAATTACTATTATTCCTTTATGAGCATGCAATGAGAACTTGGTATACAAAAAACACTCAGCTAAATGTTACAGCTGAATTCATACATGTCAGTACTTTATTGTAAGTGCTATATCATTAATTCAAAAGCAAAGTATCTCAAAAAAAGCCTTAAGTAATTATTAATCATTTATATTTGGTTTATCTGATGATTGATTCTGATATCTTAGATTTCTTAAATTGCTAATACATTATAATCATTTCAAATTAGTTACAAATATTTACAACATGAGACTCTTTGGTGTTGGTGTGAAATAATAATTCTGGAATAACAGAGTTGACAATGACTGAGCAGTCAGACAATTCCTTTCTGGACTTACTTCGCCTAAACTGTCTGTGTAAATTTTCACAACGGATTTGCCGTCTGGGCCTTTCTAGTCTAGAAAATGGGTCAATGCACTAGATTGTGTGTGTGTGTGTGTTTTTTTCTTTCCATCTCTAAAAACTGTGATTTCTGTGTGTTCCAAAATGGTAGTAGGGTATCATATGAATTTCTGGTCTCATCACATATGCAAGCCATTGCATCCTGGGGAAGAATTCTTCCTGCAAATATGACATCATACTTCTACTTCTAGATGTGAACAACAACAGACTCGGAGCTCTCACATAATTACTGAAGTAGGCTCGGCTTTCATTTTCAACCAGGACCCAGTGTCAGACTTCTACTAAGTAAGAAAGAAAACAAAAAATCCAACAGTAATTTTAACTCCACCTTGTATAACCATCATCATCTCTAAGGCTAGGCACAGAGCTTGAAAAACAGGGTTTGGACATGAAGACTTTCCATATACGAGATAAAATCAATTTCCAAGTTTAATATCTTCAACTTGGCTGGAATAAGCAAAACAAAAACCAAAAAACAGACAAACAATTATTCAGTTTATATTGGATTGGAATCTAATTTTAAAATCTAAAGTTTCATCAAGAAGATATTTTTTTAAATATCAGTACCAGGGGATAGTCTGAAATACCACAAATCACAAAGACTGTAGTAAATGAATAACAAAATAATTAGAGTTCACATTGCATTTATACATAATGTGTCTGGCCTTATTATAAGCATTTCACATATGTGAACTCATTTAATTCATGCCCTCGTCCCAAAAACTATGAGGAAGGTGCTATTATTTTCCATATTTTGCAAACAATAGAAGAAACAATTTCAATAACTTTCTCAGGATCATACTGTTGACAAAAGGCAAGAAGCAGTTTTCAAATTAAACCAAACTGGCTATGGAACCTGGACTCTTAAAATCTTTTACTATACTAGTCCTTTGTGACTGTTGAGAAGACAGAAAACGAAAACAAAACAACAAACAGCCTGGGTCGTCAATGGGTTTTTGTTTGTTTATTTGTTTGTTTATTCTTTTGGCTTCCCTGGCGGCTCAGAGGTTAAAGCGTCTGCCTCCAAAGCGGGAGACCTGGGTTCCATCCCTGGGTCGGGAAGATCCCCTGGAGAAAGAAGTGGTAACCCACTCCAGTACTCTTGCCTGGAGAATCCCATGGGCGGAGAAGCCTGGTAGGCTGCAGTCTTTGGGGTCGCAAAGAGTCAGACATGGCTGAGCGACTTAACTTTCACTTTCTTTTGGCCCTGCTGCAGGGCATGCAAAATGTGGTCCACTGGAGAAGGGAATGGCAAACCACTTCAGTATTCCTGCCTTGAGAACCCCATGAACAGTATGAAAAGGCAAAAAGATAGGACACTGAAAGATGAACTCCCCAGGTCAGTAGGTGCCCAATATTCTATAGGAAATCAGTGGAGAAATAACTCCAGAAAGAATGAAGAGATCAAGCCAAAGCAAAAACAACACCCAGTTGTGGATGTAACTGGTGATGAAAGCAAGGTCTGATGCTGTAAAAAGCAGTAGTGCATAGGAACCTGGAATATTAAGTCCATGAATCAAGGCAAATTGGAAGTGATCAAACAGGAAATGGCAAGAGTGAACATCGACATTTTAAGAATCAGCAAACTAAAAGGAACTGGAATGGGTGAATTTAACTCAGATGTCCATTATATCTACTAACGTGGGCAAGAATCCCTTAGAAGAAATGAAGTAGCCATCATAGTCAACAAAAGAGTCCAAAATGCAATACTTGGATGCAGTCTCAAAAACAACAGAATCATCTCTGTTCATCTCCAAAGCAAATCATTCAATATCACGGTAATCCAAGTCTATGCCTCTACCAGTAATGCTGAAGAAGCTGAAGTTGAACAGTTCTATGAAGACCTACAAGCCCTTCTAGAATTAACACCTCTGAAAAATGTTCTTTTCATTATAGGAGACTAGAATGCAAAAGTAGGAAGTCAAGAAAAACCTGGAGTAACAGGCAAATTTGGCCTTGGAGTGTCTGTGGCTCAGATCATGAACTCCTAATTGGACAATTCAGACTTAAATTGAAGAAAGTGGGGAAAACCACTAGACCATTCAGGTATAACCTAAATCAAATCCCTTATGATTGTACAGTGGAAGTGAGAAATATATTTAAGGGACTAGATCTGATAGACAGAGTGCCTGATGAACTATGGATGGAGGTTTGTGACATTGTACAGGAGACAGGATTCAAGACCATCCCCAAGAAAAAGAATGCAAAAAAGCGAAATGGCTGTCTGAGGAGGCCTTTCAAATAGCTGTGAAAAGAAGAGAAGCTAAAAGCAAAGAAGAAAAGGAAAGATACCCATTTGAACGCAGAGTTCCAAAGAATAGCAAGGAGAGATAAGAAATCCTTCTTTAGTGATCCATGTAAAGAAATAAAGGAAAACAAGAGAATGGGAAAGACTAGACATCACTTCAAGAATATTAGAGATACCAATGGAACATTTCATGCAAAGATGGGCTTAATATAGGACAGAAATGGTATGGACTTAACAAGCAGAAGATATTAAGACGAGGTGGCAAGAATATACAGAAGAACTATTCAAAAAAGATCCTCACGACCCATATAATCATGATGGTGTGATCTCTCACCTAGAGCCAGACATCCTGGAATGTGAAGTCAAGTGGGCCTTAGGAAACATCACTACGAACAAAGGTAGTGGAAGTGATGGAATTCCACTTGAGCTCTTTCAAAAAGGAGAGGGAAGAGTACAAATGTTTTCATCATTGTCTCTGAGATGGTGCTTGAAAACCTTGAACGTGTCACTCTTTTGATTTAAGACACTATATAAAAATACAAATATTGTACAGTGATACTGTTATACTGAATTAGCATTAGGGATTTGTCAGCTTATTTAGGATGATTTTTTATCACCCATCATAGATTGTCATGTTATCAGACCTGGTGTTTCCATGGAAGATCAACAGAGATGAGTTTTCATGGACATAGACCCACAGAAAAGCATGCACACCTGGCAAGAGTGTGAAAGGAAGATAAGCAAAATGGGCTAAACATTATTATGGATTTTATAACTCATGTAGTACTCTTTTTCATTAATAATCAGGAAAAGACTATTTGGGAATGCAGTGATTATGCAGTGCTACCTTTAGATTTGCTGATTCAAAACAAAATAGTTAAGATTTTATCTATTGTTTATTCACCTTAAATGGAAAACAAGAGCTCTCAATGCACAGAAAAGCAAAGGCTTCTCCATTTCTTTTTTTTTTTTTTTTCCTCCTTCAGTAAAATACCTTTTGGATATCTAGGCATGAATGTTCAGTCTCTCAGACGTGTCTGACTCTTTGCAACCCTGTGGACAGTAGCCCGCCAGGCTCCTTTGTCCATGGGATTCTCCCAGCAAGAATACTGGAATGCCTCCACCAGGGCATGTTCTCCACCCTGGGATGGAACCCACATCTCCTGTGTCTCCTGCATTGCAGGCAGATTCTTTACCCACTGAGCCGCTGGGGAAGTGCTTGGATATCTAGAAACCCGTATGAAATACTTCAAAGAGCATCACTGATCTTCTTGGCTACACTATTATCACAATTTCTCAGACTTAATTCCTTGTTTGTAGACGTTCAGTGGATACCTAATGACCTGTTTTAGAAATCTGTTCTGTTTAGACAAATCTGTTCTGTCTAGATTTCCATTTGCTGGTTTCCTTTGCTATGTCTGAAGTTATTCTAAGCAGTCTGACTTCCAGAAAGCAGATGACTGAGGTCTCAGAAAAAAGACTCCTTGGTTAAGTGAATAACTTGCAAGTCTATTGTGCATTGTCTCAACAAACCGCTTTTGTGGGGTCATTTTTACATTTCCCACATACATTACTAAATGAGTGAATTTTAGGAAGATTAGGAGCTGAAATGGTCCCTTCAATTCATTATTTGGAAAAAAGTTGTTTCTGATTTTCAAATGCAACTCTTCTGCTTAGAACTATAGCTTTAACAAAATTATAGATAAATTCTGTACACAGATCTCTCTCTATATATATATATATATAGTTTAAGCAAGAAGTGTAAGACTTTATACTAAAAACTATGAAATATTGTTGGAAATGATTTTTAAAAGGCCTAAGTAGAAGAAATAAAGGAAAGGCATTGGTTTTCATAGACTGGAAAGCATAATGCTGTTAAGATGCTAAAAGTCCTCAAACTGATCTACAGATATAACAAAACTTCTATTAAAATTTTCAATGCTTTTTTATAGAAATAGATAAGCTTATCCTAACATTTTAGTGGAATAGCAAGAAATGTTATTTTAACATTTTAAAATAATAGATAAAGCATCTTGAAAAAGATGAACAAATTCAGAGGTCTTACACTTCCTGATTTTAAAATGTATTACAAAGCTACAACAATCAAATCTATGGTACTAATATAAGGATAGACAGAGATCAGTGTAATAGAACTGAAAATCCACCAGTGTATCCCTCCATTTATGGTCAGTTTTTGCAAGGGGCTAGAAGTTCTGTGGGCAAAAAAATCTGAAATCAAGTTATCAGCAGAGTCATAATCTTTCTGAAAAGTGTATGAATATCCTTTCTAGTTTCTTTCTAGTTTTTGGTGGTTTTTCTGGCAATGTTAGGCTTTTCTTGGTTTGCAAATTCATAACTGCACTCTCTGCCTTCATCATCAAAGGACATTTTCCCTATATGTGTCTGTCTACATATGGCCACTTTACTATGAGGACATCAGTCATATTGGATTAGGGGCCCAACCTGCTTCAGTAAGAGTGCATTCTCATTAATTATATATACAACAATTGTATTTCCAGGTAAAATTACATTCTGAGGTACTGGGAGTTAAGGTTTTAGCACGTTTGCAGAGAGTAGAGACACGGTACAACCCATAACAGGTTTCAAGAGAATTTAATGGGGAATGAATAGATCTTTTTAACAAAAGATGCTAAGATAATTGGATGCTTATATACACTTAAAAACTAAGTTGAACCCATTACTTCACACTAAACACAAAATTAATTCAAAACTGATCAAATTATAAAATTCTTAAAAGGAAACATAGATATAAGCATGATTTGGATTAGTTAACAGTTTCTTATATATGACACCAAAAGCACAAGTAATCAAGGAAAACAGATAAATTTGACTTTACCAAAACTAAAATTATTTGTCTATTGTTGTTGTTCAGTTGCTCAGTTATGTCTGACTTTTTGTGACCCCATTGACTGCAGCATGCCAGGCTTCCCTGTCCAACACAAACTCCCAGAGCTAACTCAAACTCATGTGTATCGCATCAGTGATGCTTTCCAACTATCTCATCCTCTGTCGTCCCCTTCTCCTCCTGCCTTCAATCTTTCCCAGCATCAGGGTCTTTTCCAATGAGTCGGTTCTTTGCATCAGGTGGCCAAAAGTATTGGAGCTTCAGCTTCAGCATCAGTCCTTCCAATAAATATTCAGGACTGATGTCCTTTAGGATGGACTGGTTGGATCTCCTTGCAGTTCAAGGGACTTTCAGGGGTCTTCTCCAACACTGCAGTTCAAAACCATCAATTCTTCAGGTTCTTAGCTTTCTTTACAGTCCAACTCTCACATCCATTCATGACTGCTGGAAAAATCATAGCTTTGACTAGATGGACCTTTGTTGGCAAAGTAATGTCTCTGCTTCTAAATATGCTGCCTAGGTTGGTCATAGCTTTTCTCCAAGGAGCAAGCATCTTTTAATTTCATGGCTGCAATCACCATCTGCAGTGATTTTGGAGCCCAAGACAATAAAGTCTCTTACTGTTTCCATTGTTTCTCCATCTATTTGNCTAAATATGCTGCCTAGGTTGGTCATAGCTTTTCTCCAAGGAGCAAGCATCTTTTAATTTCATGGCTGCAATCACCATCTGCAGTGATTTTGGAGCCCAAGACAATAAAGTCTCTTACTGTTTCCATTGTTTCTCCATCTATTTGTTAGGAAGTGATGCCAAGATCTTAATTTTCTGAATGCTGAGTTTTAAGACACCATTTTGCTCTCCTCTTTCATTTTATCAAAAGGCTTTTTAGTTATTCTTCACCTTCTTCCATAAAGGTGGTGTCATCTGCATATCTGAAATATTTGCATATCTTGCATATCTTGTCATCTGCATATCTTGATATTTTTTCCAGCAATCTTGATTCCAGCTTGCACTTCATCCAGCCCATCATTTCTTATGACATACTCTGCATATAAATTAAATAAGCAGGGTGACAATATACAGTCTTGACATACTCCTTTTCCTATTTGGTACCAGTCTGTTGTTCCATGTCCAGTTCTAACTGTTGCTTCTTCATCTGCATACAGATTTCTCAGGAGGCAGGTCAAGTGGTCTGGTATTCCCATCAGTTTCAGAATTTTCCAGTTTTTTTGTGATCCACACAGTCAAAGGCTTTGTTGTAGTCAATAAAGCAGAAGTAGATATTTTTCTGGAACCCTCCTGCGTTTTTGATGATCCAGTGGGTGTTGTCAATTTGATCTCTGGTTCCTCTGCCTTTTCTTAAACCAGCTTGAACATCTAGAAGTTCACAGTTCACATACTGTTGAAGCCTGGCTTGGAGAATTTTGAGCATTACTTATGAGCCTGTGAGATGAGTACAATTGTGTGGTAATTTAAGCATTCTTTGGCATTGCCTTCTTTTCTATTGGAATGAAAACTGACCTTTTCCAGTCCTGTGGCCACTGCTGAGTTTTCCAAATTTGCTGGTGTATTGAGTGCAACACTTTCACAGCATCATCTTTTAGGATTTGGAAGAGCTCAGCTGGAATTTCATCACCTCTACTAGCTTTGTTCATAGTGATGCTTTCTAAGGCCCACTTGACTTCATATTCCAGGATGTCTGGCTCTAGGTGAGTGATCACACCATCGTGGTTATCTGGATTATGAAGGTCTTTTTTGTATTCTTCTTTGTATTTGCCACCCCTTCTTAATATCTTCTGCTTCTGTTAGATCCATACTATTTATGTCCTTCATTGTTCCCATCTTTATATGAAATGTTCCCTTGGTATCTCTAATATTCTTGAAGAGACCTCTAGTCTTTCCAGTTCTATTGTTTTCCTCTATTTCTTTGCATTGATCACTGAGGAAGTATTTCTTATCTCTCCTTTCCATTCTTTGGAACTCTGCATTCAAATGGGTATATCTTTCCTTTTCTCTTTTGCCTTTAGCTTCTCTTCTTTTCTCATCTATTTGTAAGGCCTCCTCAGACAACCGTTTTGCCTTTTTGCATTTTTTTCTTGGGGATGGTATTGATCACTGCCTCTTGTACAGTGTCATGAACCTCTACCCATAGCTCTTCAGGCTCTCTGTCTATCATATCCAATGCCTTGAATCTATTTGTCACTTACGCTGTATGATTGTAAGGGATTTTATTTAGGTCGTACCTGAATGGTCTAGTGGTTTCCCCACTTTCTTCAATTTAAGTCTGAGTTTTGCAATAAGGAATTCATGATCTGAGCCACAGCCCGCTCCTGGTCTTGTTTTTGCTGACTGTATAGAGCTTCTCCATATTTGGCTGTAAAGAATATAATCAATCTGATTTCAGTATTGACCATCTGGTGATGTCCATGTGTAGAGTCTTGTCCTCTGCTGTTGGAATAGGTTGTTTGCTATGACCAGTGTGTTCTCTTGGCAAAACTCTGTTAGCCTTTGACCTGCTTCATTTTGTACTCCAAGGCCAAATCTGCCTGTTACTCCAGGTATCTCTTGACTTCCTACTTTTGCATCCCAGTCCCCTATATTGAAAAGGACATCTTTTTTGGGTGTTAGTTCTAGAATGTCTTGTAGGTCTTCATAGAACTGTTCAACTTCAGCTTCTTCAGTGTTACTGGTCAAGGCATAGACTTGAATTACTGTGGTCCTGGTTGGTTTGCCTTGGAAAGGAACAAAGATCATTCTGTCATTTTTGAGATTGCATCCAAGTATTGTATTTCAGACTCTTTTGTTGACTATGATGGCTACTCCATTTCTTCTAAGGGATTCTTGCCCTCAGTCGTAGATATAATGGCTATTTGAGTTAAATTCACCCATTTCAGTCCATTTTAGTTAGCTGATTCCTAAAGTACTGATGTTCCCTCTTGCCGTCTCCTGTTTGACCCCTTTCAATTTGCCTTGATTCATGGACCTAACATTCCAAGTTCCTATGCAATATTGCTCTTTACAACATCCGACTTTACTTCCATCACCAGTCACACCCACAACTGGGATGATAATGGCCTAATCTAGTTTCTTCACATATTTTTTACAGTATTCTGTTAAGTCCTTTTCATTTATATAATATCAGTAGTTGTGTCCTCTATACTGATATGATACAAGTGTAAAGGAAATCTAATTGTTAGACCAAGACATGGAACAACAGACTGGTTCAAAATTGGGAATGGAGCATGACAAGGTTGTATGTAGTCACCCTGATTATTTAACTTATGTGCAGAGTACTT
>SJYX01018534.1:117746-129133 GCA_006410675.1 Oreotragus oreotragus
ATGATCCAGTGGATGTTGGCAATTTGATCTCTGGTTCCTCTGCCTTTTCTTAAACCAACTTGAACATCTAGAAGTTCACAGTTCACATACTGTTGAAGCCTGGCTTGGAGAATTTTGAGCATTACTTATGAGCCTGTGAGATGAGTACAATTGTGTGGTAATTTAAGCATTCTTTGGCATTGCCTTCTTTTCTATTGGAATGAAAACTGACCTTTTCCAGTCCTGTGGCCACTGCTGAGTTTTCCAAATTTGCTGGCGTATTGAGTGCAACACTTTCACAGCATCATCTTTTAGGATTTGGAAGAGCTCAACTGGAATTTCATCACCTCTACTAGCTTTGTTCATAGTGATGCTTTCTAAGGCCAACTTGACTTCATATTCCAGGATGTCTGGCTCTAGGTGAGTGATCACACCATCGTGGTTATCTGGATTATGAAGGTCTTTTTTGTATTCTTCTTTGTATTTGCCACCCCTTCTTAATATCTTCTGCTTCTGTTAGATCCATACTATTTATGTCCTTCATTGTTCCCATCTTTATATGAAATGTTCCCTTGGTATCTCTAATATTCTTGAAGAGACCTCTAGTCTTTCCAGTTCTATTGTTTTCCTCTATTTCTTTGCATTGATCACTGAGGAAGTATTTCTTATCTCTCCTTTCCATTCTTTGGAACTCTGCATTCAAATGGGTATATCTTTCCTTTTCTCTTTTGCCTTTAGCTTCTCTTCTTTTCTCATCTATTTGTAAGGCCTCCTCAGACAACCGTTTTGCCTTTTTGCATTTTTTTCTTGGGGATGGTATTGATCACTGCCTCTTGTACAGTGTCATGAACCTCTACCCATAGTTCTTCAGGCTCTCTGTCTATCATATCCAATGCCTTGAATCTATTTGTCACTTACGCTGTATGATTGTAAGGGATTTTATTTAGGTCGTACCTGAATGGTCTAGTGGTTTCCCCACTTTCTTCAATTTAAGTCTGAGTTTTGCAATAAGGAATTCATGATCTGAGCCACAGCCCGCTCCTGGTCTTGTTTTTGCTGACTGTATAGAGCCTGTCTCTTATACACATCTAGATGTGTATAAGAGACAGGTACAACCCATAACAGGTTTCAAGAGAATTTAATGGGGAATGAATAGATCTTTTTAACAAAAGATGCTAAGATAATTGGATGCTTATATACACTTAAAAACTAAGTTGAACCCATTACTTCACACTAAACACAAAATTAATTCAAAACTGATCAAATTATAAAATTCTTAAAAGGAAACATAGATATAAGCATGATTTGGATTAGTTAACAGTTTCTTATATATGACACCAAAAGCACAAGTAATCAAGGAAAACAGATAAATTTGACTTTACCAAAACTAAAATTATTTGTCTATTGTTGTTGTTCAGTTGCTCAGTTATGTCTGACTTTTTGTGACCCCATTGACTGCAGCATGCCAGGCTTCCCTGTCCAACACAAACTCCCAGAGCTAACTCAAACTCATGTGTATCGCATCAGTGATGCTTTCCAACTATCTCATCCTCTGTCGTCCCCTTCTCCTCCTGCCTTCAATCTTTCCCAGCATCAGGGTCTTTTCCAATGAGTAATTACTGTGGTCCTGGTTGGTTTGCCTTGGAAAGGAACAAAGATCATTCTGTCATTTTTGAGATTGCATCCAAGTATTGTATTTCAGACTCTTTTGTTGACTATGATGGCTACTCCATTTCTTCTAAGGGATTCTTGCCCTCAGTCGTAGATATAATGGCTATTTGAGTTAAATTCACCCATTTCAGTCCATTTTAGTTAGCTGATTCCTAAAGTACTGATGTTCCCTCTTGCCGTCTCCTGTTTGACCCCTTTCAATTTGCCTTGATTCATGGACCTAACATTCCAAGTTCCTATGCAATATTGCTCTTTACAACATCGGACTTTACTTCCATCACCAGTCACACCCACAACTGGGATGATAATGGCCTAATCTAGTTTCTTCACATATTTTTTACAGTATTCTGTTAAGTCCTTTTCATTTATATAATATCAGTAGTTGTGTCCTCTATACTGATATGATACAAGTGTAAAGGAAATCTAATTGTTAGACCAAGACATGGAACAACAGACTGGTTCAAAATTGGGAATGGAGCATGACAAGGTTGTATGTAGTCACCCTGATTATTTAACTTATGTGCAGAGTACTTCATGCAAAATACTAGGCTGGATCACTCACAAGCTGTACTCAAGATTTCTGAGAGAAATATCAACAGTCTCAGAATGGAGATGATACCACTCTAATGGGAAAAAAAGAGAGACTAAAGATCCTCTTGTAGAGGGTGAAAAAAGAGAGTGAAAATTCTGGGTAAAACTCAGCATACAAAATCCTAAGATCATAACATCTGGTCCCATCACTTCTTGACAAATAGAAGAAGAAAAAGTGGAAACAGTTGTGCAGAGTACTTCATGCAAAATACTAGGCTAGATCACTCACAAGCTGTACTCAAGATTTCTGAGAGAAATATCAACAGTCTCAGAATGGAGATGATACCACTCTAATGGTAGAAAAAAAGAGAGACTAAAGATCCTCTTGTAGAGGGTGAAAAAAGAGAGTGAAAATTCTGGGTAAAACTCAGCATACAAAATCCTAAGATCATAACATCTGGTCCCATCACTTCTTGACAAATAGAAGAAGAAAAGTGGAGACAGTGTCAGATTTTATTTTCTTGGGCTCCAAAATCACTGCAGATTGTGACTGCAGCCATGAAATTAATAAACATCTGCTCTTTGGAAGGAAAGCTATGCTAAACCTGGATACAGGATTAAAAAGCAGAGACATCACTTTGCCCATAAAGGTCCATATGGTCAAAGTTGTGGTTTTTGCAGTAGTCAAGTATGGAGGTGAGAGTTAGGCCCTGAAGAAGACTGAGCACTGAAGAACTGATGCTTTCAAATTGTGGTCAAGGCGATCAAACGAGTCAATCCTAAGAGAAATCATCCCTGAATATTCATTGGAAGGACTGATGCTGAAGCTCCAATACGTTGGCCGTCTGATGTGAAGAACTGACTCTTTGGAAAAGACTCATGCTGGGAAAGACGGAAGACAAAAGAAGAAGGGAGAGGATGAGGATGAGATGGTTAGATACCATCACCGACTCAACAGACATGAATCGCAGCAAACTAAGAAGAGGCGAACCTGATGTCCTGCCGTCCATGGGGTTACAAAGACTTAGTGACTGAACAACAATGACAAATATCCTCTATAGCATTCTGATTTTGGTAATTGGGATATTCTCTCTCTGTTTTTTATTCTAGGTAAATAAATGTCTCTCATTTTTTTTTTCCTTAGGTCAACATTTGGGTTTTGTTAATTCTATTGTTTATCTATTCTCAATCTTCATTTCCACTTTAATTTTTACTGTTTTTTTTTTTCCTCCTACTTGCCTTTGATTTATTTTCTTTTTCCTTTTATTTTTTTTAAGGTGAATTTCTAGTTTATTGATCTAAGATTGTTTACCTCTGGAAAGTGTACATTTAGTGATATAAAGTCTCTTTCAGTACCATTGGCTGTATCCCATGAATTTTGACTTTTTTTTCAATTAAATTACATAAGTGTATAATTTAATGTCTATATTTTTATACATTTCCTTTCATTATTGATTTTTAACTTCATGTCATTATGTATATAGAACATAATTTGTATAACTCTGTTTCTTTCAAATATATTTCAGTTGTTTTGTAACTTAAAAACTATATTGGAGAATGTTCCCTGTGCATTTGAAGACAACATACCAAAATTTGCTGCAGTTGAATACGTTTTTCTATTTGTTTTTGTTCAGTCACTCAATTCTAACTTTATGTGTCCCTCCTTTCTTCATGTTCTCTAAAATTTTTGTTTTCAGTTCTCTTTTCTCTTTTATGTACGAACTCTTACTACAAGTCAAATGTATTGAATGGGATGACTGCCAGCCATGTACAGAATTCTCTGTTAAGTACAGAATTCTCTGTTAAGTACAGAAGCAGAATAGGAAGGTGTCAGGGATAAACCCTATCCAGAGGAGCAAAATCTACTACCACTAAAGGCTTTAGTGAAACTACTCATGAATGTATGTGGTCAATTTTATATTAAGTCCACACTGCAACATTTGCCTAAATCTATTTCATGGATTCCATGCCTTCCTCACTCTTGTGTGCTTTTGAAGTATATCCTTAATTGGTTTTCCAAAGAAGTCAGCAGTTCATTTCAGTTTAGTCCCTCAGTCATGTCCGACTCTTTGTGACCCCATGGACTGCAGCATGCCAGGCCTCCCTGTCCATTATCAACTCGTGCAGCTTGCTCAAACTCATGTCCATCAGGTTGGTGATGCCATCCAGCCATCTCATCCCCTGTCATCCTCCTCTGCTCCTGCCTTCAATCTTTCCCACTTCAGGGTTTTTTCACTTACCAACCTGAGGAGTTCATCTTTCAGTTTCATATCTTTTTGCCTTTTCATACAGCTTATGGGGTTCCCAAGGCAAGAATACTGAAGTAGTTTGCCATTCCCTTCTCCAGTGGACCATGTTTTGTCAGAACTCTTCACCACAATCCGTCCATCTTGGCTGGCCCTACACGGCATGGCTCATAGTTTGATTGAGTTAGAGAAGGCTGTGATCCATATGATCAGTTTGGTTAGTTTTCTGTGATTGTGGTTTTCATGCTATCTGCACTCTGATGGATAAGAAAGAAGTTAGCAAGAAAGAGAAAATTTTTGAGATTTTGTATATCTTTAGAATCTTACATTCTGATCCTTTATCTCTGCTTTATAATCTGGGAGATATTTCTGACATTTTCTTCTCTTTTAATTTTCAATGAAAATCATATTTCAACTTAGGATACATGTTCATGTTTTATGCTAATTTTTCGTAGCTCACTCTTCTTATTTTATCAATATAATATCTTGACTTTGACTATGGTTGTGAAAAAGTTTTATAATTAGGTTCTGTTCTTTATCACTATTTATTTTGTCATTTATTTTGTATTCCTGTTTCATATTACTGGCATTCTTTAAAGATCTTGTAATCATTTGCTGTCTGCTATCATGTAAGAATATGGCTATAAGCATGTTCCTTAGAATCAGTATAGGTAAGAAAAGGGATTGTTGTCCAGTACATTTTATGTTTAAATGACTGGACAGTGAATCAAATATTATGTTAGCAACAGCAAATGCAACAATGTTAAAATTTATCTTGTAAATACCTGGATATATCTGGTTGCAGTAGAGATTTGGAAACTAAAAACCCAACTTTCTAGTTTCTGTAGCAGAAATTAAAGAAAAATAATAAGATAGCTGGCAGTGGCTGTTGTGTTAGCCAATCACTTTTGTCTGTTACAGTCTCTTCTCTCCTCAGATTTATTCAATAACTCCCTATTAACTAAGGGCCTCAGTTCTTACTTTTTAAATTTCTAATGAAATCAATTTTGTTCAATGAATGAAAAACATCTTATAAGGGGTATTAATTACTTTAATCGTGATAAAAAAAAATTGGAAGAGTCTAAGGTGCAAAGAGGTGAAAAATGGAGCTGGCATATGAACCCAGACAGCCTGGTACCAGATCCAAAGCTTAGTGCTACACTATGAATTAATAAATAAAATGGCTTCTTGAAAACTTTTTCCTTTGGCTTCTATAGTATTATCTTTCTTTGGCATTTCTTTCACCTTACTGGCCTTTTTCATATCTTTTTTTCCTAAATGTGGGAGTGCCCCAGGCCTTGTAAATGAGCCTTCTTCTGTTCTTGCTTTAAACTTCCCTATCCCTATAGTTTTAAGATTTTTGATGTGGACCATTTTTAAAGTCTTTATCGAATTTGCTGCAATATTGTTTCTGTTTTTATATTTTGGGTTTTTCTGACCACGAGGCATACAGGATGCTAGTTTCCCAGATAAGCATCAAGCCCTCAGCCCTGCACTGGAAGGTGAGGTCTTAACCACTACACTTCCAGTGAAGTCTCTACTGTTTCTGATAACATCCATATTCTGATGACTTCCAAATGTAATCCTCTCTTTTGAATTCCAGACATCCAAATTCGAATGTTTCATATTTCCTCTCCATCTGACTTAAATTTCTCCTAAATGAAAAATTGCTCTGTTTCTCTGGCTTTGCTCGTTGTCTATCCAGCTTATTCTCAGTGTTTGTTACTGTTTTCCTCTCAGCTCAATTCCACAACCTAGGAGTCAATTTTAACACATCTCTCATATCTGTCACATTCATTCGTTCATTTATATGTCTTACTTACTCTAACTATGAAGTATATCTCCTATCTGTCCACCTCCTTCCATGGCCAATGTCCATCCTTGCCTGGACACTTATCCACCCAACACTAGGATTTCTGCCCACTCTTTAAGAACTTGGTCCCACTTTTAAGGAACATAACATTTGATTGAGGAGATACACATGTGTGCTCCTATTATATAATGCTAAAAAAATCTGTAACAGAAGTATTTTCACAGATTAATGACAGACAAGGAAAGAATATATGAATTTAGCCCTTTGTGGGGTTAGAAGGAAAAGCATCACAGTGCAGTGGACAGTTTAGTAGCAAAGTGACTTGGAACTCAGGTAAGGGATATATTTTAAAAGACTCATTTGAAAACTGCAAATCTCTGCTTCCATCTTGAACACTGCCACTGTTTTCCTTTATTAGAAGATAAAGAATATGTTGCTTTTTCCAGTGAAAATTTAGATAGAAAAGAAAAGTACACCATGCCTCATTCAGAGACCATGAAGTATTATGGAATTCCAGGACAATGGTGTTGAAAGGGAGGTTATGATATTACATAGCCTTTGTTTTCAGGTGTATTAGTTCTCTTGACTGGAAAACCCCATGGACGGAGGAGTCTGGTGGACTGCAGTCCACGGGGTCGCTGGGAGTTGGACACGACTGAGCGACTTCATTTTCACTTTTCACTTTCATGCATTGGAGAAGGAAATGGCAACCCACTTCAGCGTTCTTGCCTGGAGAATCCCATGGATGGGGGAGCCTGGTGGGCTGCCGTCTATGGGGTCTCACAGAGTTGGCCACGACTGAAGCGACTTAGCAGCAGCAGCAGCAGTTCTTATTTGCGTCCACATATCCAAGCTCATCCAAACTAACTCTGCATTAGCAGCTCAGTTTACATTATACTACCTCAGAGCAGGCAATTTGTTTTATGGCTAGCTGTTCAGGACACTCTGCTTCAGAGAAAAATTGAGAAAAAATTAAAAGCTCTTGCACAATAGAATCTACTAATAAAATAACAAAATTAAAAGATTAAATGGAGATAAGTAAGATAGTTTCATGTAATTTTAGGGTTATGTTCTCCATCATCCCACAGTGATTTCTAAACTTATTTTGTCCCTCAGTGAAATGTTAATAATAGTTTTTAGTCTACTTTGACGTATTGTTGGCAGTGTGATTTTGGTATAAAGTTTTAAAACATTTCCTGTTTTAAAACATTTCCTGTTTTAAAACATTTCCAATAATTCTCTGCTGTGTTTAGCTGCTCAGCCTTGTCTGCAGAGGACCATGGCCCAGGCTCCTCTGTCCACAGGGATTCATCAGGCAAGAATACTGGAGTGGTTTGCTATGCCTTCCTCCAGGGGATCTTCACAACCCAAGGATGGAACCCAGGTCTCCTGTATTGTAGGCAAATTCTTTACTATATGAACTACCTGGGAAGCAGCATTGGGATCTAAATCACTTGTAGTTAAAGCCTTCCTACAGGAAGGTCTTTCTGCTCTTTTAAAATATTTCCAGGTAATGAACCTAATCTGTTTTACAGTTCATAAAGTAGTAAGCAATGCTAGATAACTTTCAATATTTATGTCAAAAAATACTGGTTACATATAAATGCTGAACTTGAGCTCTCAGAAACTGGAATATACCAAACTTATGAGTAAACACAGCAAGCCAGGACAGATAGCTTCACACATATAGTGTAAACATCTATTTTTTCACAATGATGACTCCTTAAATTATTAAAGTAATGCTTACAGTCAATGCAATATGATTATGTGTCATAAAATATAGGGCATCATCTAATATTCATGGAAATGGGGATTTAGTCCCATTACTTCATGGAAAATGGATGGGGGAAAAATGGAAACAGTGACATTATTTTCTTGGGCTCCAAAATCACTGTGGATGGTAAATGTAGCCATGAAATTAAAAGACACTTGCTCCTTGGAAGAAAAACTATGACAAACCTGGACAGCATATTAAAAACCAGAGATACCATTTGCCAACAAAAGTCCGTCTAGTCAAAGCTATGGTTTTTCCAGTAGTCATGCACAGATGTGAGAGTTGGAACATAAAGAAGGCTGAGCACCACAGAACTGATGCCTTTGAACAGTGGTGTTGGAGAATACTTGAGAGTCCCTTGGACAGCAAGGAGATCAAACCAATCAATCCTAAAGGAAATCAATTCTGAATATTCCTTGAAAGGACTAATGCTGAAGCTGAAGCTCCAATACTTTGACAACCTGATGCAAAGAGCCAACTCATTGGAAAAGTCCCTGATGCTTAGAAAGATTGAGGGCAGAAGGAGAAGGGGACAAAAGATGATGAGATGGTGGGATGGCATCACTGACTCAATAGACATGAGTTTGAACAAACTCCAGGAGATAGTGAAGGACAGGGAAGCCTGGTGTGATGCAGTCCATGGGATCACAAAGAGTCAAACATTACCAAGTGCTGAAAAACAACAAGGAACAACAAAATATCTGAAAGAGTACCTCCTTTGTAAATGTAACAGTAACAACAACAACAACAACAACTAAAAACTGGCAAAAACCTGTCAGAACCATTTTTTTTTTTTTTTCAAAATTATGAGAATTAACCAAAGGCTTGCCAAAACTAGGGGAATATTTAATTAAGAGAAATTTCTGGATCTCAGTAAGAACAGAAAGTTCTGTGGAATTTTCACTTTAGTCTTATCCCAATCTCCCAAACTCAGTAGTAGCCTTGGAAGCTAACAGATCATATTCGGGGAATCAAGGCTGTATATTGTCACCCTGCTTATTTAACTTATATGCAGAGTACGTCATGAGAAATGCTGGGCTGGAAGAAGCACAAGCTGGAATCAAGATTGCCAGGAGAAATATCAATAACCTCAGATATGCAGATGACATCACCCTTATGGCAGAAAACGAAGAGGAGCTAAAAAGCCTCTTGATGAAAGTGAAAGAGGAAAGTGAAAAAGTTGGCTTAAAGCTCAACATTCAGAAAACGAATATCATGGCATTCAGTCTGATCACTTCATGGCAAATAGATGGGGAACCAGTGGAAACAGTGTCAGACTTTATTTTGGGGGGCTCCAAAATCACTGTAGATGGTGANAACCAGTCTGTTGTTCCATGTCCAGTTCTAACTGTTGCTTCCTGACCTGCATACAGATTTCTCAAGAGGCAGGTCAGGTGGTCTGGTATTCCCATCTCTTTTAGAATTTTCCACAATTTATTGTGATCCACACAGTCAATAAAGCAGAAGTAGATGTTTTTCTGGAACTCTCTTGTTTTTTCCATGATCCAGCAGATGTTGGCAATTTGATCTCTGGTTCCTCTGCCTGTTCTAAAACCAGCTTGAACATCAGGGAGTTCATGGTTAGACAGCATATTAAAAAACAGAGACATTACTTTGCCAACAAAGGTCCATCTCATCAAGGCTATGGTTTTTCCAGTGGTCATGTATGGATTTGAGAGTTGGACTGTGAAGAAGGCTGAGTGCCGAAGAATTGATGCTTTTGACCTGTGGTGTTGGGGAAGATTCTTGAGAGTCCCTTGGACTACAAGGAGATCCAACCAGTCCATCCTAAAGGAGATCAGTCCTTGGTGTTCATTGAAAGGCCTGATGTTGAAGCTGAAACTCCAGTACTTTGGCCACCTCATGTGAAGAGTTGACTCATTGGAAAAGACCCTGAGGCTGGGAGAGACTGAGGGCAGGAGGAGAAGGGAATGACTGGATGAGATGGCTAGATGGCATCACCGACTCAATGGACATGAGTTTGGGTGAACTCCAGGAGTTGGTGATGGACAGGAAGGCCTGGTGTGCTGTGATTCATGGGGTCGCAAAGAATTGGACATGACTGAGCTACTGAACTGAACTGAAGAGAAAAAAGATCTCATTTCCAAACAATTGCCATTTTTGACCTGTCTGGTGGTTCCCTGGAAAACTTATTTCAAAAGGTTTTTTTTATTCAAACTTGAACTCTCCCAGTTCTTAACGCCTGGAGTGAGGAGGCTTCTGTCTAGTGTTTTAAAATTACAGCTGTTTGAGGCAGTGGATAAAAACTGCAGCAAATTATAGATCAGCTAAAAATTTTAACATGGAAAGCTGCAGAATGAGATGCCCCTAGGGTGTTTGGAAAGCTTCAACATATTCCTTAAAACCTAGAATGCAATGCACATGAACAGGCCATATGCAGCTGGATGCATTCTCACAAAAGACATGAGAAGCCTTAAGTTCTCATCCTGCCTGACTTTGAGGTTCAGTTAAAGAACATTGAGCCATAACACAAATCTGCATAAAAAATTGAAATTACTAATAAATGATAACATATAGGTAAATATAAAATACAGCATAAGTGTTTTTGATTGTATTTCCTTTTTATTTCACTTTCTGATTTAAATCACAGCTTCATAACATAATAACTATAAATCTAAGGTAAAGGGCACACAATGAGTCAAGATGCATTACATTTTGATTGTAGCATAAAGGACAGGGATGAAGCTATATAAGACTGAAATTTTTGTATACTGTTGAAATTAAGTTGATAGGATTTGGATGTGAATGGTAACTCCAAGGGCAATCTCTAATAATTCAAAAATATAATACAAGAAACTGCCAGAGTATTAAAATGAAACACTGGAGCATATTTCTTTAAAAGAAAACAAAGCAGTAAAGGAAGAACTGAGGAACAAAAATAATACCTAAGACATATAGAAAACAACAAAAGATCAGAGGCAAATCACAACTTATTAGTAAGCATATTACACGTACATGATTAAACTCTTTAATTAAATGTCACACATTGGGAGAATGCTAAAAAAATGAAACAAAGCAGAATCCAACTATATACTGTATATGAGGTTTCCCAGGTAGTTCAGTGGTAAAGAATCTGCATGCCAATGCAAGAGACTTGGGTTTGATCTCTGGGTCAGGAAGATATCCTACAAAAAGAAATGGCAACCCACTCCAATATTCTTAAAAGCTTGCAAAATCCCACAGACAGAGGAACTTGCTAGGCTATTGTCCGTGAGGTCACAGAAGAGTCAATCACAACTTAGCAACTAAATCAACACACATGCTATATGTAAGAGACACACTTTTTTTTTTTTTTTTGTATTTATTTTTTTACACGAACTCCCAAACATGATCCCCCCTCCCACCTCCCACC
>SJYX01018534.1:129351-143380 GCA_006410675.1 Oreotragus oreotragus
ACCCATGCTCGCTGCAGAGGAAGCGCAGTCTTAACTACTGTCTCTTATACACATCTAGATGTGTATAAGAGACAGCCCCTCCCACCTCCCACCCCACATCTTCCCTCCAGATCATCCCCATACACCAGCCCCAAGCATCCTGCATCCTGCATTGAACATAGACTGGCAATTCATTTCTTACATGATAGTATACATATTTCAATGCTATTCTCCCAAATCATCCCTCCCTCTCCCTCTCCCTCTCCCTCTCCCTCAGAGTCCATAAGTCCGCTCTACACATCTGTATCTTTTTTGCTGTCTTGCATGCAGGAGATTCAAGTACACAAATAGGTTGAAAGGAAGAAGATGAAAAGACATACCATGTAACCAGTAACTAAAAAGAAGCTAGAGTAGATATTTTAATGTCATACAAAATAGATTTTATGGTATACATTGTTACCAGAAGCAAAGAAAGAGATTTTATAATGATAAAAGTCAATCCACCAAGCTCAGTTCAGTTCAGTTGCTCAGTCATGTCCGACTCTTTGTGACCCCATGAATCGCAGCACGCCAGGCCTCCCTGTCCATCACCAACTCCCGGAGTTCACTCAGACTCATGTCCATCAAGTTGGTGATGCCATCCAGCCATCTCATCCTCTGTGGTCCCCTTCTCCTCCTGCCCCCAATCCCTCCCAGCATCAGAGTCTTTTCCAATGAGTCAACTCTTCGCATGAGGTGGCCAAAGTACTGGAGTTTCAGCTTCAGTATCATTCCCTCCAGAGAAATCCCAGGGCTGATCTCCTTCAGAATGGACTGGTTGGATCTCCTTGCAGTCCAAGGGACTCTCAAGAGTCTTCTCCAACACCACAGTTCAAAAGCATCAATTCTTCAGTGATCTGCCTTCTTCACAGTCCAACTCTCACATCCATACATGACCACAGGAAAAAACATAGCCTTGACTAGACGGACCTTAGTCGGCGAAGTTATGTCTCTGCTTTTGAATATACTATCTAGGTGGTTATTATAAACGTGTGTACATAACAACAGAAATTCAAAATAAATGAAGTAAATATTGATTGAATTAAAGGGAGAAAAAAGAAATTTAAAATAGTAGATTTAAAATTTTGAGTGCATGTATGCTAAGTCGCTTCATTCATGTACAACTCTTTGCAACCCTATGGACTATAGCCCACCAGGTTCCTCTGTCCTTGGGATTCTCCAAGCCAGAATACTGGAATGGGTTGAAAGAATGAAATTAAATTTTAAAAAATGGAATAATTACAGATTTATACTAGTGTCTAAGGGCTTCCCTTGTGGCTCAGATGGTAGAGAATCTGCCTGCAATCCAGGAGACCTGGGTTTGATCCCTGGGTCAGGAAGTTACCCTGGAGAATGGGATGGCCACCCACTCCAGTATTCTTGCCTGGAGAATTCTATGGACAGAGGAGCCTGGCCAGCATGGCATTGCAAAGAGTCGGACAAAACTGAGGAACTAACACATACACACACACACACACACACACACACACACACACACTACTGCCTAAAGGAAGTTTAAGTAAGTTGTCTTGATTGCAGTAGCTATGTCACTCTTGAAATCAGGTAAATTTACTCTCATTTTAATTTTTCCTTTTCAAAATTACTTTTCCTTGTATAGTGTCTTTGTCCTCCATATAAACTTTAGGATAATCTTGTCTATATCTATAAAAATCTTGTGAGGGTTTTGATTGAAATTTCACTAATTCTATAGAACACTTTGGAAAGAACTGACATCTTTATTCTGTTGAGTCTTTCAATATATGGACATGATACGACTCTCCACTAATTTATATATATTTTCATAGTGTCTCACAGTTTTTAGTATAGAAGTGCTGTAAATGTTGTTAGACATACATTATTGCATTTTTATGCAACTGTAAGTGGTATGGTATTTTCAATTTCAGTCAATTGCTATGGAAATAAAATAGATTTTTGTATAGCTCTCTTGTATGCTTGCAATATTGCTGAGCTAGTTAGCTCCAGGAATATTTTTGTTTGTTTTGTAAAATCATTGGAATTATTTTGCATAGATACTTATTTCATTTAAGAATAAGGAGAGTTTTATTTCTTCTTTGTGTTCTCTGTGTTTTTATCTTTCTTTTCCTGCCTTAATATGCTAGATAGAATTTCTAGCACTATGTCAAATAAAAGTAACATAGTGGACACCCTTACCTTTTTCTCAGTCTCAAGGGGAAGCATTCACTCTTTCATCATTAATTATGTTGAAAGCATAGGTTTTTGTGATGCTCTTTATAAAATTTAGGAAAATTTCCTCTAGTCCTATATTTTAGGGTGTTTTTAATCATTTATGTTTTTTTTAATTTTTCAAATGCATTTTCTGCATCAACTGCTATGATCATGTGATTTTTCTTCTCAGCCTGTTACTGTGTTTTATATTGGTTGCTTTATGAGTATTGAATGACTCTTGGAATAAACTACCTATTGACAATAAACTATCATTAACAAAACTGTACTGTTATTGCATTGGATTATAGTCCAGTGAGAATAATCTCAATATTGTCATAACATATTATCTTTTTTTATATTGATGGATTTATTTAGTTAATATTTCTTCATGGAATGTTACAGCTGTGTTTTTGTGTGGGACTGTCTTGCAATTTTCCTTTTAAAATTTATTGGATGTCAGATATTTTTATCAAGGTTATGCTGACCTTATAAAATGTGTTGGAAACCATTCCAACTATTTCTAGTCTCTGAAAGAATCTGTGCTTGTTGCTCTTTCTTCCTGATATGTTTGTCAGAATTCACTGGTGAATTCTCTTCAGTCTTGGTAATCTGTATTTCTAAGGAATTTGCCATTTTTCTAGATTTTCATTGCTTTAAAGTTGATCATGATAACTTTGTGTTATCTTTTTCATGTCTGAGATATTAATAGTGATATTACTGTTTTCAGTCCTAGCTATATAATTTCTCTCTCTCTCTCTGTTTCATTCTCTCCCTCTTTGTTTATCAATATTGTAAGGGATTTATTAATTGAATTAGCCTTTTAGAAGTGCTAACTTTTGGCTTTGTTGATTCACTATATTGTATATTTGCTCTCTTTTCATCATTTTTATTCTTTATTTTATTTTCTTTCTACTTTTTCTTTGATGTTAACACAATTTTTTTGAAAAGTATTTTTAGATAATTGCTTTTGTCTTTAAAAAATCTAGTTGACTAATTTAAGGGTAAATTTCTCTGTAAGCACAGTTATGCTTCAGGTCACTGTTGACATATGTAATTATTTTATTAATATTGAGTTTAATATACTTTCTAATTCTCAAGGAATTTATTTTATGATGTATAGTACTCTATTTGGAAAAGTGCTTCTTAATTTCCAAATACATGGATATTTTCAGATTATTTTGTTTTAATTGATGTCTAGATTAGTTTTATTATAATTTGGGAATTAATTATACATCATTTAATACTATAATGTATTGAGATAGCTTTATTGCTAGTAAATGATCAATTTTGCTCTTATAGTTGTTCTATTTTTGCTGCATGACTCTTTGTATTAATGAAATATCCCTTTAATTTAGATTAATTTTCTTGTGAAAGTATTTTTTAATGTTCATTTAACAACTTCTTTTTGGTTATTTACATGGTATCTCTACATGGTATCCATCCTTAAATTTCACAATTTTAATCTTTATATTCAAGATTATATATTTAAAAGACTATGCCTTTTAAATTTATTTTATTATAGGAAAGTATATAAATTACCAATATAAAGAATAAATGCAGAAATATTACTGTAGATCTTATAGACACTTAAAGGATGATAAGAGAATATGCCAAACTATTTATGTTAATAAATTAGATCGCTTAGAAGCCATACACAAGTGACTTGAAAGACCCAAAGTGCCAGAGCACACGCAAGGAGAAATAAATAACTTAAATAGCATCACATTTCCAACAGAATTTGAACTCTAATAAATAACACTCCAAGATTAAATAGCTTCATTGCCTTCTTCTATCAGGCAGAATGTTGTCAGATGAAGTGTTCTGTGGATGTCAGTTATAACCATTTGACTGATGATAGTGTTAAGTTTGGGCTTCCCTGGTGGCTCAGAGGTAAAGAACCCGCCTGCAATATGGGAGACCTGGTTTCAATCCCTGGGTTGTGAAGATCCCCTGGTCGAAGGCATGCCAATCCATTGCAGTACTCTTGCCTGGAGAATTCCATGAATAGAGGAGCCTGGGGTCTCATAGAGTCCAACACTACTGAGAGACTAAGCAGAAGCAGGAGGGTTATGTTCGATTATGCCCTTACTAGATTTTCTGCCTAATCGATTTGTCCATTTCTTAAAGAGACATGTTAATTTCTTCAGCTAAAATTGTGGGTTCATATATTTCTTCTTGAAGTTCTATCACATTTTGCCTCACTTGTTTTGATACTCTGATGTTCAGTTTGGTTCAGTCATTCAGTCCTGTCCAGCTCTTTGCGACCTCATGGACTGCAGCACACCAGATTTCCCTGTCCAACACCAACTCCTGTAGCCTACTCAAACTCATGTCCATTGAGTCGGTGATACCATCCAACCATCTCATCCTCTGTCATCCCCTTCTCCTCCCACATTCAATCTTTCCCAGAATCAGTGTCTTTACCAAATGAGTCAGTTCTTTGAATCAGGTGACCAAAGTATAGGAGTTTCAGCTTCAGCATCAGTCCTTGCAATGAATATCTACTACTGATTTTCTTTAGTATGGACTGGTTGGATCTTCTTGCTGTCCAAGGGACTCTCAAGAGTCTTTTCCAACACCACAGTTCAAAAGCATCAATTCTTTGGTGCTCAGATTTATTTACTGCCCAGCTCTTACATCTGTACATGACTACTGGAAAAACCAAAGCTTTGACTAAGTGGACATTTATTGGCAAAGTACTGTCTCTGCTTTTTAATATGCTGTCTAGGTTGGTCATAACTTTTCTTCCAAGGAGTAAGCGTCTTTTAATTTCCTGGCTGCAGTCACCACCTGCAGTGATTTTGGAACTCAGGAAAATAAAGTCTGTCACTCTTTCCATTGTTTCCGCATCCATTTGTCATGAAGTGATGGGACCAGATACCATGATCTTAGTCTTTTGAATGCTGAGTTTTAAGCCAGCTCTTTCACTCGCCTCTTTCACTTTGATCAAGAGGCTCTATAGTTCTTACTCACTTTCTGCCATAAGGGTGGGGTCATCTGCATATCTGAGGTTATTGATATTTCTCCCAGAAACCTTGACTCCCAGTTTGTGCTTCATCCAGCCTGGCATTTCACATGATGTACTCTGCATAAAAATTAAACAAGCAGAGTAACAATATACTGCCTCGACATATTCCTTTCCTGATTTGGAACCAGTCTGTTGTTCCATGTCCAGTTCTAACTCTTGCTTCTTGACCTGCATACAGATTTCTCAAGAAGCAGGTCAGGTGGTCTGGTATTCCCCTCTCTTTCAGAATTTTCCACACTTTTTTTGTGATCCACACAGTCAAAGGTTTTGGCATAGTCAATAAAGCAGAAGTAGGTGTTTTCCTGGAACACTCTTGTTTTTTCGATGATCCAATGGATGTTGACAATTTGATATCTGGTTCCTCTGCCTTTTCTAAATCCAGCTTGAACATCTGGAAATTCCACGGTTCTGAACTCTGATGTTAGGTTAATACATATTAACCGTTATTTTGTCTTCTTGGGGTACTGGCCACATTATCATTATGTAATACCTCTCTTTATCTCTAATAACTTTCCTTAGCCTGAAGTCTACTCTGTCTGAAATTAATAGAGCTACTCTTTCTTTTCATTAGTGCTACTGCGGTATAGCTTTCTCCATCCCTTTAGTTTTAGTCTACATGCAAAGTCATTTCGGTCATGTAGGACTCTTTGCAACCCTATGAATCATAGCCCACCATAAGATTCTCCAGGGAAGAACCATTGAAGTTCTATGTGTTTAAGGAGACCATTATTGTTTAAGAAGATTATTGATTAAATATAATTCCAATAGCATATACCTTATTTGATAATTTTTATTTGTCATAGTTCCTTTTATCTATTTTTATTCCATCTTTTTTTTTTTTTTGCCTTTTATGGAAACTGAAAATTTTGTGTGATTCAGCTTTCTCTCCTTTCTTATATCAACAATGTTATTGCTACTGTTCAGTTGCTGAGTCATGCCTGACTCTTTACAACCCCATGGACTGCAGCAGTACTCTAGGCTCTTCTGGTCATCAGTCTCCCAGAGTTTGCTCAGATTCATGTCTGTTGACTCACTGATGCTATCTAGCCATCTCATCCTCTGCCTTTCACTTCTCTTTTTGCCTTCAGTCTTTCCCAGCATCAGGTTCTTCTCCACTGAGTCAGCTCTTCACAACAGGTGGCTGAAGCAATTATTACTCTTATTATTTTATGTTTTGAAGCGATTGTCTTTGAGTTTGCAATACACATTTATAACTAACCCAGGCCCACTTTTGAAAAACAATGCACCTTCATCATTGTTCCCGTTCATTTCACTTTACATAAGTTTATATAACCAAATATACTTTTGCCATTATTTTAAAACTGTTATCTTTTAGATTAACTAGTTTTTATTTTACCTTCACTTATACATTTTTGATGCTCTCTCTCTCTCTCTTCTTTTTTTTCTTTTTAACAAAACACTAGTTTTTTTAAATCTGTGATTGGTCTTTCTGATGAGCTGCCTTTAACATTTCTTCCAAGGCAATATGGTCCCTGCTCTCATTTTGCGTTTATATTCCTTGAACTCTAAATCTAAAACTAATGGGCATCACACTGTCAACAAAGGTCGTCTAGTCAAGGCTATGGTTTTTCCAGTGGTCATGAATGGATGTGAGAGTTGGACTGTGAAGAAAGCTGAGCACCGGAGAATGGATGCTTTTGAACTGTGGTGTTGGAGAAGACTCTTGAGAGTCCCTTGGACTGCAATGAGATCCAACCAGTCCATCCTACAGAAGATCAGTCTTGGGTGTTCATTGGAAGGACTGATGTTGAAGCTGAAAGTCCAACACTTAGGCCACCTGATGTGAAGAGATGCTCATTTGAAAAGACCGTGATGCTGGGAAAGATTGAGGGCAGGAGGAGAAGGGGACGAGAGGATAAGATGGTTGGATGGCATCACTGAGTCAATGGACATGGGTTTGGGTGGACTCCAGGAGTTGGTGATGGACAGGGACGCCTGGTGTGCTGTGGTTCGTGGGGTCGCAAAGAGTCGGATATGACTGAGTGACTGAACTGAACTGAACTAATGAGCTGCTTTTAACATTTCTTTCAAGACAATATGGTCCCTGCTTGCATTTTGCATTTATATTTCTTGAACTCTTTGAATCTAAAAATAATATCGTTTAAAAATATGTGATTATTAGGCTGTCAATTCTTCAAATATTGTGTGTTCTTCTTTCTCTATATCCTCTCTTTCTAGAACTGTAATTACACATATCTTGGAATTTTTTGCACTGACTCACAGGTTCTTGAAATCATGTTTTGTTTTGTTTTTTATCATGGATTGTTTCTGCTAATATTTCTACACATTCGTTGATTTTCTTCTATTATCTTTATTCTGTGTTTATTTCTTATATTGTAGTATTTAACTAAACATTTCTTATACTGTAAGAATTTCTTATATTGTAGTAAATTTCCCATTTAATTTTAAAATTGATTTTATTTTACTGATGCAACTGTCTATAATTTTATTTATTGTAAGGAGATTCTCTTTATGATTTTTACATAGTTCTGTTAAAGGTGGTTTTTTCCTGATAAATCCTGCATCAACTTAGCAGTTGCTTGCTATTGTCTTTTTTCCTATAAGTGGTCACATTTTCCTGAATCTTCAAATATATACTAATATTTGATTTAATCATGAGTATTGTGAAAGTTATATTACGTATCCTTTGAATGTAGTTAAGACCATGTGCTTTAGTTTATTTATTTTCTTTCTTTAACATATAATTAAATTGAATAGACTCAAACTATAAACTCTTTTTTTTTTTGACTGGCAACTCAAACTCAGACAAAGTTATTTTATATTTTGAAAGATGTCTTCTACATGACTATTTAGAGATCAGCCTGAGACTGTAAAAAATTTGCTAACAAATTTTGGATTTTATTTCTTTGATTCACTCCATTCTAGAACCCCTTCCAAAACTTACCAGCAGCTATAGCTTACTAAATCTTCGTCCTGTGGTTCTTCAAGCCAGAAATTTTGTAGGTTTTTCAATGAGGATTTTAGACAACCCATGTACAGGTTTTACCTGCCCCGAGTTAAAAGCTATAAAAATTGGTAATTCACTTATCTTCACCCTTTTATTAATGAATGTAAACTTCCATCCAAAATTATGTGCTTTAGTTCACTCTCCAATACCTTCAGGTCATTATAGAGTTTTTTGCTTATGTTTATTTGTTTATATTTTTCAAAATAGTAAGTGTCAGGGTAGGATCCTCTAATAGCTGCTTGGTCACATCAGAAATAAAAACCTCTTGTCAAACTACTTTACCCAGTTTTCTTGAGGTAAATAAAAATAACAATGATTCCAATGATTCATTTACTTAACTGTATAAAATATTTTAGAATCAATTTATATCATTTTATGTTTGACTTTGTAAGTATAATATCCCTTAGAAAAAAGGTTAAATCAAAATGACAAGTGCTAATAGCTTAATTTTTTCTAGTATATTATCTGATTTTGCCATTAACTAACAGTGTTTGTCTAATCATAATTGATATTTTAGTCTAGCTATGAATTATCAGTCATTATAAGTAAAAAGTACACATGGTTTTGCTACTTACTCATAATTGGCCTTTGAAGCTCTTGTAATTAAATCCAATGTTATTAGGTTTTTTTTTTGTTTGTTTGTTTGCTTTGTTTTCTTTTGTTCTGTTTAATGGAATTTAACTCAGATGACCATTATATATACTACTGTGTGCAGGAATCCCTCAGAAGAAATGGAGTAGCCATCATAATCAACAAAAGAGTCCAAAATGCAGTACTTGGATGCAATATCAAAAATGACAGAATAAACTCTGTTTGTTTCCAAGGCAAACCATTCAGTATCACAGTAATCCAAGTCTATGCTCCGACCAGTAATGCTGAAGAAGCTGAAGTTGAGCAGTTCTGTGAAGACCTACAAGACCTTCTAGAATTAACACCCGCCCCAAAATGTCCTTTTCGTGACAGGGGACTGGAATGCAAAAGTAGGAAGTCAAGAAAAACCTGGAGTAACAGGCAAATTTGGCCTTGGAGTACAGAATGAAGTAGGGCAAAGGCTAATAGAGTTCTGACAAGAGGACGCACTTGTCATAGCAAACACCCTCTTCCAACACACAAGAGAAGACTCTACACATGGACATCGCCAGATGGTCGACACCAAAATCTGATTGATTATATCTTTGCAGCCAAGATGGAAAAGCTCTATACAGTCTGCAAAAACAAGACCAGGAGCTGACTGTGGCTCAGATCATGAAATCTTTACTGCCAAATTCAGACTGAAATTGAAGAAAGTGGAGAAAACCACTAGGCCATAAAACCACTTCATAAGTGAAGTGAAATGAAGTGAAGTCGCTCAGTCGTGTCCAATTCTTTGCAACCCGTGGACTGTAGCCCACCAAGCGGCTCAGTCCATGGGATTCTCCAGGCAAGAATACTGGAGTGGGTTGCCATTTCCTTCTCCAGGGGATCTTCCTGACCCAGGGATCGAACCCAGGTCTCCCACATTGCAGGCAGATGCTTTAACCTCTGCTGCACCAGGGAAGATAGACCATTAAGATATGACCTAAATCAAATCCCTTATGACTATACAGTAGAAGTGAGAAATAGATTTAAGGGATTAGATCTGATAGAGTGCCTGATGAACTATGGACAGAGGGGGGTAATGGCATTGTATAGAACACAATCAAGGTCATCCCCAAGAAAAAGAAATGCAAAAAAAGCAAAATGCCTGTCTGAGGGTGCCATACAAATAGTGGTGAAAAGAAGGGAAGCAAAAGCAAAGGAGAAAAAGAAAGATATACCCATTTGAATGCAGAGTTCCAAAGAATAGCAAGGAGAGATAAGCAAGCCTTTCTCAGTGATTAACGCAAAGAAATAGAGGAAAACAATAGAATGGGAGAGACTAGCGATCTCTTCAAGAAAATTAGAGATACCAAGGGAACATTTTATGCAAAGATGGGCTCGATAAAGGACAGAAATTAGAGGTACTTAACAGAAGCAGAAGATATTAAGAAGAGGTGGCAAGAATACACAGAAGAACTGTACAAAAAAGATCCTCACGACCCAGATAATCACGATGGTGTGATCACTCACCTAGAGCCAGACATCCTGGAATGTGAAGTTAAGTGGGCCTTAGAAAGCATTACTACGAACAAAGCTAATGGAGGTGATGGAATTCCAGTTGAGCTATTTCAAATCNGCAAAGAAATAGAGGAAAACAATAGAATGGGAAAGACTAGAGATCTCTTCAAGAAAATTAGAGATACCAAGGGAACATTTCATGCAAAGATGGGCTCGATAAAGGACAGAAATTAGAGGTACTTAACAGAAGCAGAAGATATTAAGAAGAGGTGGCAAGAATACACAGAAGAACTGTACAAAAAAGATCCTCACGACCCAGATAATCACGATGGTGTGATCACTCACCTAGAGCCAGACATCCTGGAATGTGAAGTTAAGTGGGCCTTAGAAAGCATTACTACGAACAAAGCTAATGGAGGTGATGGAATTCCAGTTGAGCTATTTCAAATCCTAAAAGATGATGCTGTGAAAGTGCTACATTCATTATGCCATCATATTTGGAAAACTCAGCAGTGGCCACAGGACTGGAAAAGATCAGTTTTCATTCTGATCCCAAAGAAAGTCAATGCCAAAGAATGCTCAAATTACTGCACAATTGCACTCATCTCACACGCTAGTAAAGTGATGCTTAAAATTCCCCAAGCCAGGCTTCAGCAACACATGAACTGTGAACTTCCTGATGTTCAAGCTGGTTTTAGAAAAGGCAGAGGAACCAGAGATCAAATTGCCAATATCCACTGGATCATGGAAAAAGCAAGAGAGTTCCAGAAAAAGTCTATTTCTCCTCTATTGACTATGCCAAAGCCTTTAACTGTGTGGATCACAATAAACTGTGAAAACCTCTGAAAGAGATGGGAATACGACACCACCTGATCTGCCTTTTGAGAAACCTGTATGCAGGTCAGGAAGCAACAGTTAGAACTGGACATGGAACAAGAGACTGGTTCCAAATAGGAAAAGGAGTACATCGAGGCTGTTTATTGTCACCCTGCTTATTTAGCTTATATGCAGAGTACATAATGAGAAATGCTGGGCTGGAGGAAGCATAAGCTGGAATCAAGATTGCTGGGAGAAATATCAATCACCTCAGATATGCAGATGACACCACCCTTATGGCAGAAAGTGATGAGGAACTAAAGAGCCTCTTGATGAAAGTGAAAAAGGAGAGTGAAAAAGTTGGCTTAAAGCTCAACATTCATAAAACTAAGATTGTGCATCCTGTTCCATCACTTCATGTCAACCAGTCCATCCTAAAGGAGATCAGTCCTGGGAGTTCATTGGAAGGACTGATGTTGAATTGAAACTCCAATACTTTGGCCACCTTATGTGAAGAGCTGACTCAGTTGAAAAGATCGTGATGCTGGGAAAGACTGAGGGCAGGAGGAGAAGGGGACAACAGAGGATGAGACGGTTGGATGGCATCACCGACTCGATGGACATGAGTTTGGGTAGACTCCGGGAGTTGGTGATGGGCAGGGAAGTGTTGTGTGCTGTAGTTCATGGGTGCAAAGAGTCAGACACGACTGAGTGACTGAAGTGAACTGAACTGAACTGAATACCATTACATAAATGAGAATGGATGACTACACCATCACACAAGGATGAAAATTGAAAACATTTAAGTAAACATTAATTACTGTTTACATAATAGGCATATGTTATTTATGATTTGAGAAATGAATAGGTTGTTTATCCTTCAGAAGGGCAGAAGTGCCCTGGAGACCTATTAAGGGTCTTTATGGGGTGCCAGCAATATTTTGGCTTTTGATCTGGGTTTTGGCTTAGCAGTTGGGTTCAATTTATAAAAAATTTATTGAGCTCTACACTTATGATTTATGTACTTTTCTGTAAGTGTGTTGTATATGAATGAGAAATTTACTTGAAAAAACTGAGGTACAAACTGAAAAGGCCTGACTGTTCTCTCATCTAAATAACCTCTCACATGGATATTAATCCCAAATTATATTTGATTTTGCTTTTCTTAAGAATATCATGTAAACAGTTTACTTGCTTACAGAAGTTTCTCTTTCATTGTCACACTGCTATCAATGATTTTTCTGTGTGTTTTAAATTATATTTAAATAAAAATTCATTCTTTTTTTTTTTACAGAATGTCAAAATAGCTTCTAGTACAAAACAAAGTCACAAGACAGATGGCAAACAATAAAATTACAAACAAGAAACAGGTGAGGAAGAAAAGTGACTGCCCTAGAAAATTTTTCTCAAATACTTAAATTCTATTTTAAATTGTTAGTAACAGGATTTCTACATATAAATCACTATTCCATTAAACATTGACTTTGCTAAATCACTCCCATGTTGTGCTACATACTGAGTATAATTTAATGGCCCTTCATTACTTTTATGCATGGCTAGTGAAGCATTTTTACTTTTTAAACTCAGATTGAAAGGTTCATTAGGGCAGCAATTTTGTGTGTGTGACGTTTGTGCTTTTTTTGTTTGTTTGTTTGTTTACTCAGAATTTAGCATTATGATGTTCAACAGAAGCAAAAAATAGTGGACTCATTCTCAAATACAGTAATTAGTATTTATCTCATTCTGTCAGATTTATGAGACAATTTCGGGAATCAAATGGAATATCCTTAGGTTGAAAAAAAAAAATGAGTGTTGGAATCCATCTTCATGATTTCCCCTCTCTCTGAATACTGTTCTTGGCCTATGACTCTGTCTACTCTATCTGTCTTTATAGATTTATAGCTGTTCAGCCATCATGGTCAACAAGAGTCCATAATGCAGCACTTGGATACAATCTCAAAAATGACAGAATGATCTCTGTGCATTTCCAAGGCAAACCATTCAATACTGCAGGAATCCAAGTCTATGCCCCAACCAGTAACATTGAAGAAGCTGAAGTTGAACAGTTCTATGAAGACCTATAGAACTAACACCCAAAAAAGATGTCCTTTTCATTATAGGGGACTGGAATGCAAAAGTAGGAAGCCAAGAAACACCTGGAGTAATAGGTAAATTTGGCCTTGGAATATGGAATGAAACAGGGCAAAGGTTAATCGAGTTCTGCCAAGAGAACTCACTGGTCATAGCAAATATCCTCTTCCAACAACACAAGAGAAGACTCTACACATGGACATCACCAGATGGTCAACACTGAAATCAGATTGATTATATTCTTTACAGCTAAAGATGAAGAAGCTCTATATAGTAAGCAAAAACAAGACCAGAAGCTGACTGTGGCTCAGATCATGAACTCCTTATTGCCAAATTCAGACTTAAATTGAAGAAAGCAGGGAAAACCACTAGACCATTCAGGTTTGGGAGTTCGTGTAAAAAAATAAATACAAAAAAAATAAGTAAATAAAAATTTAAAAAAATAAATCAAATCCCTTATGATTATACAGTGGAGGTGAGAAATAGATTTAAGGGCCTAGATCTGATAGATAGAGTGCCTGATGAACTATGGAATGAGGTTCATGACATTGTACAGGAGACAGGGATCAAGACCATCCCCATGGAAAAGAAATGCAAAAAAGCAAAATGGCCTCTGGGGAGGCCTTACAAATAGCTGTGAAAAGAAGAGAAGTGAAGCAAAGGAGAAAAGGAAAGATATAAGCATCTGAATGCAGAGTTCCAAAGAATAGCAAGGAAGGATAAGAAAGCCTTCATCAAAAATTAGTGCAAAGAAATAGAGGAAAAGAACAGATGGGAAAGACTAGAGATCTCTTCAAGAAAATTAGAGATACCAAGGGAACATT
>SJYX01018534.1:145991-161202 GCA_006410675.1 Oreotragus oreotragus
GCAGAGGAACCAGAGATCAAATTGCCAACATCCGCTGGGTCATGGAAAAAGGAAAAGAGTTCCAGAAAACCATCTATTTCTGTATTATTGACTATGCCAAAGCCTTTGATTGTATGGATTACAATAAACTGTGGAAAATTCTGAAAGAGATGGGAATACCAGACCACCTGACCTACCTCTTGAGAAACCTATATGCAGGTCAGGAAGCAAGAGCTAGAACTGGGCATGGAACTACAGACTGGTTCCAAATAGGAAAAGGAGTATGTCAAGGCTGTATATTGTCACCCTGCTTATTTAATTTATATGCAGAGTACATCATGAGAAACACTGGGCTGGAAGAAGTACAAGCTGGAATCAACATTGCCAGGAGAAATATTAATAACCTCAGAGATGCAGATGACACCACCCTTATGGCAAAAAGTGAAGAGGAACTAAAAAGCCTCTGATGAAAGTGAAAGAGGAGAGTGAAAAAGTTGGCTTAAAGCTCAACATTCAGAAAACGAAGATCATGGCATCTGATCCCATCACTTCATGGCAAATAGATGGAGAAACAGTGGAAACAGTGTCAGACTTTATTTTCGGGGGCTCCAAAATCACTGCAGATGATGATTGCAGCCATGAAATTAAAAGATGCTTATTCCTTGGAAGAAAAGTGATGACCAACCTAGATAGCGTATTGCAAAGCAGAGACATTACTTTGCCGACTAAGGTCTGTCTAGTCAAGGCTATGGTTTTTCCTGTAGTCGTGTATGGATGTGAGAGTTGGACTGTGAAGAAAGCTGAGCACTGAAGTATTGATGCTTTTGGATTGTGGTGTTGGAGAAGACTCTTGAGAGTCCCTTGGACTGCAAGGAGATCCAACCAGTCCATTCTGAAGGAGATCAACCCTGGGATTTCTTTGGAAGGAATGATGTTAAAGCTGAAAGTCCAGTACTTTGGCCACCTCACGCGAAGAGTTGACTCATTGGAAAAGACTCTGATGCTGGAAGGGATTGGGGGCAGGAGGAGAAGGGGACGACAGAGGATGAGATGGTTGGATGGCATCATTGACTCAATGGACATGAGTTTGAGTGAACTCCGGGAGTTGGTGATGGACAGGGAGGCCTGGCGTGCTGTGATTCATGGGGTCGCAAAGAGTCAGACACGACTGAGCTACTGAACTGAACAGCTACATATGGACAGTCGTTTTATAGATGGACAGCAGTCGAAGAGTTAATGAATAAAGAATTCATAGTTTAATAACTTCCAAGTGAGGAGAGTGGAAGGATGGTAAAGTTAATTATGCATTGACATCCTTAACGTTCGGACACTCTTGGGACAGTCTGGTCACATGTGGCCCTTTGGGAAAACCATGCCTTGTCGCTGGGTATCTTCCATCCCTACTGGTCTTCCTTTAGTTTGGGTGCACGTGTCCTCATACCTGGATAAGAGCTGACCTCCTTGACAACAGTTTCTCCTCTGATAATCAATGGTGCAGATGTCCACTCAAAAACTGTCTATAAACATATTCTTACCACCATGTCACTTATTTCGCTATCAAGTATCTAATAAGTCCAGTGGAAAAGCCTGCACTTAAGTGAACTTGGTTTTTTTCCTCCATCAAGCTTATCTTAATGCTTCTCAGGCTTCCTTTGTGACTCAGCTGGTGAAGAATCTGCCTGTAATGGGGAAGACCTGGCTTCTACCTGGGGGTTGGGAACAGCTACCCACTTTAGTATTTTGGCCTGGAGAATTCCATAGACTGTGTAGTCCATGGATCACAAACAGTCGGCCAGACCTAGTGACTTTCACTTTCACTAATGCTTCTTAGGCTTCTCTGATGGCTCAGATGGTAAAGAATCTGCGTGCAAGGCAGGAGATGGGGGTTCAATCCCCGGATGGGGAAGATCCCCTGGAGGAGGACATGGCAACCCATTCCAGTATTCTTCCCTGGGGAATCCCATGGACAGAGGAGACTGGCAGGCTACAGTCCATGAAGTCGCAAAAAGTCGGACATGACTGAACAACTAACACTAATGCTTTTAAAATATCCAGTATTCCGTTTTTCATGCTTTCAGTTCAGTTCAGTCGCTCAGTCGTGTCCGACTCTTTGTGACCCCATGAATCGCAGCACGGCCAGGCCTCCCTGTCCATCACCATCTCCCGGAGTTCACTCAGACTCATGTCCATTGAGTCCGTGATACCATCCAGCCATCTCATCCTCGGTCGTCCCCTTCTCCTCCTGCCCCCAATCCCTCCCAGCATCAGAGTCTTTTCCAATGAGTCAACTCTTCGCATGAGGTGGCTAAAGTACTGGAGTTTCAGCTTTAGCGTCATTCCTTCCAAAGAAATCCCAGGGTTGATCTCCTTCAGAATGGACTGGTTGGATCTCCTTGCAGTCCAAGGGACTGTCAAGAGTCTTCTCCAACACCACAGTTCAAAAGCATCGATTTTTCGGCACTCAGCCTTCTTCACAGTCCAACTCTCACATCCATAGATGACCACAGGAAAAACCATAGCCTTGACTAGACAGACCTTAGTCGGCAAAGTAATATCTCTGCTTTTGAATATACTATCCAGGTTGGTCATAACTTTTCTTCCAAGGAGTAAGCGTCTTCTAATTTCATGGCTGCAGTCACCATCCGCAGTGATTTTGGAGCCCAAAAAAATAAAGTCTGACACTGTTTCCACTGTTTCTCCATCTATTTCCCATGAAGTGATGAGACCGGATGACATGATCTTCGTTTTCTGAATGTTGAGCTTTAAGCCAACTTTTTCACTCTCCTCCTTCACTTTCATCAAGAGGCTTTTTAGCTCCTCTTCACTTTCTGCCATAAGGTTGGTGTCATCTGCATATCTGAGGCTATTGATATTTCTCCCGGCAATCTTGATTTCAGCTTGTGTTTCTTCCAGTCCAGCATTTCTCATGATGTACTCTGCATATAAGTTAAATAAGCAGGTGGCAATATACAGCCTTGATGTACTCCTTTTCCTATTTGGAACCAGTCTGTTGTTCCATGTCCAGCTGTAACTGTTGCTTCCTGACCTGCATACAGATTTCTCAAGAGGCCATAGATATACATATATCCTCTCCCTTTAAAACCTCCCAACCATCTCCCTCTCGATCCCACCCCTCTAGGTTGATACAGTGCCCCTGTTTGAGTTTCCTCAAATAGCAAATTCCCATTGGCTATATATTTTACACATGAAAATGTAAGTTTCCAGATCACTCTTTCCACATCTCATCCTCTCCTTCCCTCTCCCCATGTCCATAAGTCTATTCTCTATGTCTGTTTCTCCATCGCTGCCCTGTAGATAAACTCTTCAGAACCATTTTTCTAGATTCTGTGTATGTGTGTTAGAATATGATATTTATCTTTCTCTTTCTGACTCACTTCACTCTGTATAATAGGTTCTAGGTTCATCCACCTCATCAGAGCTGACTCAAATGTGTTCCTTTTTGTGGTTGGGTAATATTCCATTGTGTATAGGTACCACAATCTTTATTCATTCATCTGTCAAAGTGCAACTAGGTTGCTTCCTTGTTCTAGCTATTGTAAATGGTATTTCAGTGAACAAAGGGATAACTGTGTCTTTTTCAGTTTTTGGTTTCCCCGCAGTATATGCCTAGGAGTGGGATTCCTGGGTCATATGGTGGTTTTATTCCTAGTTTTTTAGGGAATTTCCATACTGTCTTCTGTGGTGGCTGTATCAATTGACATTCCCATCAACAGTGCAAGAGCATTCCCTTTTCTCCACACCCTTTCCAACATTTATTGTTTGTAGACTTTTGATGATGGCCATTCTGACCACTGTGAGGTGATATCTCATTGTGGTTTTGATTTGCATTTCTCTAATAATGAGAGATGTTGAGCACCTTTTCCTGTATTTATTAGCCATCTACAAGTCTTCCTTGGAAAAATGTCTGTTAAGCTGACTCATTTTTTTTTGATGATGGCCATTCTGACCACTGTGAGGTGATATCTCATTGTGGTTTTGATTTGCATTTCTCTAATAATGAGAGATGTTGAGCACCTTTTCCTGTATTTATTAGCCATCTACAAGTCTTCCTTGGAAAAATGTCTGTTAAGCTGACTCATTTTAAAAGACCCTGATGCTGGGAAATATTGAGGGCAGGAGGAGAAGGGGACAACAGAGGATGAGATGGTTGGATAGCATCACCAACTCAATGGACATGAGTTTGGGTACTCTGGGAGTTGGTGATGGACAGGGAGGCCTGGCGTGATGCAGTCCATGGGGTCACAAAGAGTCGGACACAACTGAGCAACTGAACTGAACTGAGGTCTTTTTCCCAATTTTTGATTGGGTTGTTTGGTTTCCTGGTATTGAGTTGTATGAGCTGCTTGTATACTTTGGAAATTAATCCTTTGTCTGTTGTTTCATTTGCTATTATTTTCTCCTAATCTGAGGGTTGTCTTTTCACCTTGCTTATAGTTTCCTTTGCTGTGCAAAAGCTTTTAAGTTTAATCAGGTCCCATTTGTTTACTTTTGTTTTTATTTCTGTTACTCTAGGAGGTGGGTCATAGAGGATCTTGCTTTGATTTATGTCACTGAGTGTTCTCCCTATATTTTCCTCTAAGAGTTTTATAGTTTCAGGTCTTACATTTAGGTCTTTCATCCATGTTGAGTCTATCTTTGTGTATGGTATTAGGAGGTGTTCTAATTTCATTCTTTTACACGTAGCTGTCCAGTTTTCCCAGCACCATTTTTGAAGAGGCTGTCTTTGCCCCATTGTATATTCTTGCCTCCTTTGTCAAAAATAAGGTACCCATGGGTGCATGGGTTTATTTCTAGGCTTTCTATCTTGTTCCATTGGTCTATATTTCTGTTTTTGTGCCTATATCATACTGTCTTGATGACTGTAGTTTTGTAGTATAATCTAAAGTCAGGAAGGTTGATTCCTCCAGCTCCTTCTTCTTTCTCAAAACTGCTTTGGCTATTTGGGGTCATTTGTGTTTCCATATGAATTGTGAACATTTTTTATCTTGTTCTGTAACTAATGCCATGGGTAATTTGATAGGGATCACATTGAATCTGGAGATTGCATTTGGTAATATAGTCATTTTCACAATATTGATTCTTCCTACCCAGGAACATGGAATATCTCTCCATCTGTTTATGTCACCTTTGGTTTCTTTCATTAGTGTCTTATAATTTTCTGTGTACAGTTCTTTTGTCTCCTTAGGTAAGTCTATTCCTATTTAATTCTTTTTGTTGCAGTAGTGAATGAGATAGATCCCCTAATTTCTCTTTCTGAATTTTCATTGTTAGTATATAGAAATGCAAGTTATTTCTCTGTATTGATTTTGTATCCTGCAACTTTGCTAAACTCACTGATTAGTTCTAGTAATTTCCTCTTTAAGGTTTTCTATATACTGTATCATGTCATCTGCAAACATTGAGAGCTTTACTTCTTGTTTTTCAATCTGGATTCCTTTTATTTCTTTTTCTTCTCTGATTGCTATAACTAGGACTTCCAGAACCATGTTGAATAATAGTGGTGAAAGTGGATCCCCTTGTCTTGTTCCTGATCTTAGGGGGAATGCTTTCAGTTTTCCACCAATGAGAATAATGTTTGCATTTGGCTTATCATATATGCACTTTACTCTGTTGAGGTAGGTTCCTTGTATGTCCATTTTTTTGAAGAGTTTTAATCATAAATGGGTACTGCATTTTGTCAAAGGCTTTTTCTGCCTTCTGCCTTTTCTGATAATCTATTGAAATTATCATATGAATTTTATCTTTCAGTTTGTTAACATGGTGTATCACATTGATTGATTTTCATATACTGAAGAATCCTTGCATCCCTGGAATAAAGCCAACTTGATCGTGGTGTGTGAGCTTTTTGATGTGTTGCTGAATTCTGTGTGCTAAAATTTTGTTGAGGATTTTTGCATCTATGTTCATCAGTGATAATGGCCTGTAGTTTTCTTTTTGTGTGTTGTCTTTGTCTGGTTTTGGTAACAGAGTGATGGTGGCCTCGAAGAATGAGTTGGGAAGTGTTCCTTCCTCTGCAATTTTTTTGAAAGAGTTTTAGAAGAACAGGCACTAGCTCATCTCTAAATGTTTGATAGATTCTCCTGTACAGCTTTCTGGTCCTGGGCTTTTGTTTTTTGGGAGATTTTTGATCACAGCTTCAATTTCAGGGCTTGTAATTGGGTTGTTCATAATTTCAATTTCTTCCTGGTTCAGTCTTGGAAGATTGAACTTTTCTAAGAATCTGTTCATTTCTTCCAGGTTATCCATTTCATTGCCATATAGTTGTTCATAGTAGTCTCATAATCCTTTGTATTTCTGCATTGTCTGTTGTAACCACTCCTTTCTCACTTCTAATTTTGTTGATTTGAATTTTCTCTCTTTTTTCCTTGATGAGTCTGGCTAAAGGATTGTCAATTTTGTTTATCTTCCAAAGAACCAGCTTTTAGTTTTATTAATATTTACTAGTGTTTCTGTCATTTCTTTTTCAATTATTTCTGCTCTAATCTTTATGATTTCTTTCCCTCTACTAATTTTGGGGATTTTTGTCCTTCTTTTTCCAGTTGTTTTAGGCATAAAGTTAGGTTGTCTATTCGATGTTTTTCTTGTTTCTTGAGGTAGGATTGTATTGCTATAAACTTCCCTCTTAGGAATGCTTTTGTTGCATCCCATAGGTTTTCAGTTGTCATGTTTTCATTGTCATTTGTTTCTAGAAATATTTTTATTTCTCTTTTGATTTCTTCAGTAACCTGTTGGTTATTTAGAAATATGCTGTTTAATCTCCATGTGTTTGTGTTTCTTAGTTTTTTTCTTGTAATTGATATCTAGTCTCATAGCATTGTGGTCGGAGAAGGTGCTTGATACGATTTCAATTTTCTTACATTTACTGAGGTTTGATTTGTGGCCCAGATGTGGTCCATCCTGGAGAATGTTCCATGTGCCTTTGAGAAGGTGTATTCTTCTGCATTTGGATGGAATGTCCTGAAGATATCAATGAGATCCATCTCATCTAATGTATCATTGAAGACTTGTGTTTCCTTATTAATTTTCTGTTTTGATGATCTGCCCATTGGTGTGAGTGGGGTGTTAAAGTCTCCTACTATTATTGTGTTACTGTCAATTTCTCCTTTTATGTCTTTTAGTGTTTGCTTTATGTATTGAGGTGCTCCTATGTTGGGTGCATAGACATTTACAACTATTATGTCTTCCTCTTGGATCGATTCTGTGATCATTATGTAGTGTCCTTCCTTACCTCTTGCAATCTTCTTTATTTTAAGGTCAATTTTGTCTGATATGAGGATTGCTACTCCAGCTTTCTTTTGCTTCCCATTGGCATAAAATATATATTTTTTCGTCCTCTCACTTTCAGTCTATATGTGTCTTGAGATCTAAAGTGGGTTTCTTATTGACAGTATATCTATTGGTCTTGTTTTAGTATCCATTCAGCCAGTCTGTGATTTTTGGTTGGAGCATTTAATCCATTTACATTTAAAGTAATTATTCATATATATGTTCCTATTGAAATTTTCTTCATTGTTTAGAGTTGATTTGTAGCTCTTTTTTCTTCTCTTGTATTTCTTGACTATATAAATCCATTTAATATTTGTTGTAAAGCTGGTTTGGTGGTACTGAATTCTCTTATCTTTTGCTTGTCTGGAAAGCTTTTTATTTCTCCATCAATTTTGAATGAGATCTTTTCTGGGTACAGTAATCTTGGTTGAAGATTTTTCCCTTTCAGTACTTTAAATATATCCTGCCATTTCCTTCTGGCCTGCAGATTTTCTGTGGAAATTTCAGCTGTTAAGTGAATGGGTTTTCCCTTTCATATTACTTGCTGTTTCTCGCAAGATGCTTTTAATATTCTTTCTTTGTGTTTAGTCTTTGTTAGTTTGATTAGTACATGCTTTGGCATGTTTCTCCTTGAATTTATCCTGTATGGGACTCTTTGTGCCTCTTGGACTTAATTGGCAATTTCCTGTTCCATGTTGGGGAAATTTTCAGCTATCATCTCTTCAAAAACTTTCTCATACCCTCTCTTTTTTTCTTCTTTTTCTGGGACCCTTATGATTCTAATGTTGGTGCATTTGATATTGCCCCAGAGGTCTCTGAGACTATTCTGAGTTCTTTTCATTCTTTTTACTTTATTCTGCACTTCAGAAGTTATTTCCACCATTTTATCTTCCAGCTCACTGATTCATTCTTCTGCTTCAGATATTCTGCTATTGATTCCTTCTAGAGTATTTTTAATTTCACTAATTCTGTTGTTTCTTCATGTTTATTTTTTAATTCTTCTAGGTCTTTGTTAATTGATTCTTGCATTTTCTCCATTTTGCTTTCAAGGCTGTTGATCATCTTTACTATCATTATTCTGAATTCTTTTTCAGGTAGTTTGCTTATTTCCTCTTCATTTATTTGGACTTCAGTATTTCTAGTTTGTTCCTTACTTTGTGCAGTATTTCTCTGTCTTTTTTTTTTTTTAACTTCTTGTCTTTGAGATCTCCTTTTCCTGGGCTTCAAGGTTTAATTCTTTCTTCCTTTTGGTTTCTGCCCTCCTAAGGTATTCTGAAAGAGATGGGAATACCAGACCACCTGACCTGCCTCTTGAGAAACCTATATGCAGGTTAGGAAGCAACAGTTAGAACTGGACATGGAACAACAGACTGGTTCCAAATAGGAAAAGGAGTATGGCAAGGCTCTATATTGCCACCCTGCTTATTTAACTTATATACAGAGTACATCATGAGAAATGCTGGGCTGGAGGAAGCACAAGCTGGAATCAAGATTGCTGGGAGAAATATCAATAACCTCAGATATGCAGATGACACCACCCTTATGGCAGAAAGTGAAGAACTAAAGAGCCTCTTGATGAAAGTGAAAGAGGAGAGTGAAAAAGTTGACTTAAAGCTCAACATTCAGAAAACTAAGATCATGCCATCCAGTCCCATCACTTCATGGCAAATAGATGGGGAAGCAGTGGAAAAAATGTCAGACTTTATTTTTCTGGGCTCCAAAATCACTGCAGATGGTGATTGCAGTCATGAAATTAAAAGACACTTACTCTTTGGAAGAAAATTTTTGACCAACCTAGAGAGCATATTAAAAAGCAGAGACATTACTTTGTCAGCAAAGGTCCATCTAGTCAAGGTTATGGTTTTTCCAGTAGTCATGTATGGATGTGAGAGTTGGACAGTAAGGAAAGCTGAACACTGAAGAATTGATGCTCTTGAACTGTGGTGTTAGAGAAGACTCCTGAGAGTCCCTTGAACTGCAAGGAGATCCAAACAGACCATCCTAAAGGAGATCAGTCCTGGGTGTTTATTGGAAGGAGTGATGTTGAAGTTGAAACTCCAATACTTTAGCCACCTGATGCGAAGAACTGACTTATTGGAAAAGACCCTGATGCTGGGAAAGATTGATGGTGGGAGGAGAAGGGGACAACAGAAAGTGAGATGGTTGGATGACATCACCAACTCAATGGACATGGATTTTGGTAGACTCTGGGAGTTGGTGATGGACAGGGAGGCCTGTTGTGCTACAGTGTATGGGGTCACAAAGAGCTGGACACAACTGAGCAACTGAACTGACCTGAACTAAAGGTTGGTCCAGTGGTTTGTGTAAGCTTCTCATAGGGTGAGATTTGTGCTGAGTTTTTGTTTGTTTGTTTATTTGTTTTCCTCTGATGGGCAAGGCTGAGTGAGGTGGTAATGCTATCTGCTAAAGATTGGGTTTCTTTTTTTTTTTTAATTGTTGTTTAGATGAGGCATCTTGCACAGGGTGCTACTGGTGTTTGGGTGGTGCTGGGTCTTGCATTCAAGTGGTTTCCTCTGTGGGAGTTCTCACTATTTGATACCCCCTAGGGTTAGTTCTCTGGTAATGCAGGGTCTTGGAGTCAGTGCTCCCACTCCAAAGGCTCAGGGCTTGATCTCTGGTCAGGAACAAAGATTCCACAAGTGGTTGATTATGGCATTAAGTGAGATTAAAACAAATATCCAAAAACAAGAAATCAAAGATGAACCCCAGATAAATGTCAGCTACAAAATCAGGCAAATAATAACTAAAATAATGGAATATACACACATACATATACACCCATGAGCAAAGTCAAAACAGCTCATCAAAAATAAAGTACAATAGATTGACCTGGTGAACAAAGGAAATCAAAAATTATATTTACCAGTTAAGAGCAATGCTAACTAAGCACAAACTGGAAAACAAAACTAAAGCAAGTTGCCAAGTGGGGAATAAAGCAATGAAAACAAAACTAACAATATGTTAAGAGGAAAGGAAAGAAAGAAAAGAAGGAAAGGATAAATATGCAAAGTTAATTAAAGGTAGATGAAGAAGATTTATATACATTGAAGATTAACTGCAAGGGAAAAGAACAGTAGGAAAGGTAAACAAAGGAATAAATGTAGAAAAAGTATAATAGGTTTAAGAAAATTCTAATTATAAAATAGAGAAAAAAAATAGAAGAAGAACGAGAAAAGGAAAACTCCACAGAACTGCAAACACCCAAAGTAGAGGCAGAGGTTTATAGCAACAATAAAAAGTGTGACTGAATATACACATATACATATACATATACACCCATAAGCAAAATCAAAACAGTCCAACAAACTAAAGTACGATAGTTGACCTAGTGAATAAAAGGAACCAAAAAATTATGTCTACCAGAACAAAACTAACTAAAGCACAAGCTGGAAAACAAAACTAAAACAAGGTGCCAATCGGGGTTTAAAGCAATGAAACAGAACTAACAAATATGTTGAGACTAAAGGAAAGAAAGAAAAGAAATAAAGAATAGACACACGAAGTTAAATAGAGGTAGATAGAGAAGATTTATATATATTAAAGATTAACTGCAAGGGGAAAGGAACAGTAGGAAAAGCAAACAAAGGAATAAATGTAGAAAAATAATAATAGATTTAAAATTTAAAATTAAAAAAGGAGGGGGAAAAGGGGGGCAACTCCACAGAACTACAAAAGCCCAATGTAGAGGCAGAGGTTTATAACAATAAAAAATGCGACTGGGAAAAAAAAGCTCAGAAGCTTAGTTAGATTTCATAGTGCCAATAAAATTGACAATTACAACGGGGGGTGGGGTGGGGGAAGGAAAATAGTCCCCCCAAAAGAAAAAACAGAACAAGTTAAAACGTAAGAATAATAAGCATTTTTGTTGAGTCACTGCTGTCAGAGTCCTTTTCTCTCTGGGAGTCACAGTCCACGTCACCTCCCTAGGATGCCCTCTAACATTACTGATCTCTGGACCTGCTGTGAAGGCAGCTCAGATTCTAATCTGCTCTTACTACTCTGTGTTCTTGCCTTCAATCTCCACAGCTATCAGAACTAGTGGGTTTTCTTTTGTGGGAGCTTTCAATGTCCTTTATATATTCCAAAGACATAGAGTCTGCTAGTTGATTGTGTGGATTTAATCTGCAGCTTGTACAGCTGGTGAGAGGATTTGGGGTCTTCTTCCTTAATCACACTGCCCCTGCATTTCAACTATAGTTTTATTTCCACCTCTGGATATGGATTGTTGACTGGGGTTTGTTCCTAAGGCTGCCCTGGAGGACTTGAGTTTGCCCCTGTGAGGGCCAGGTGTGGAGGTGGTGCAGTTGCTTGGGTCACAGGAGTTCTGGCAGCACCAGGTACTCAGAGGAGTTGACGGCTAGGGCAGCAGGAAATATAGCACTCTGGAAAGGTATGCAATCAGTATTGACCAACACACTCCAGTATTCTTGCCTGGAGAACTCCCCTCCCTGACAGAGAAGCCTGGCAGGCCACAGTCTTCAGGGTACAAAGAGTTGGACACGACTGAAGTGATCCTGTGTGCAAAGATAGATGCAAGATTTTTTTTTTTTTTTTTTTTTTTGCCTGTGGCAGCTCTGCCCCAGTGAGAGTTGAGAGTGAAGGTGGCCCTGCTGCTTGGCTTCTGGGGACCCTGGTGGTGCCAAGTGTGCAGGGACACAGGACTGCCTCTGCCTCAGGAGTTATGGCCCTATCAGAGTATTTTTTTGAGCCTCTTGTAGCTGGAGATCAGAAGGCCTCTTTGGTCAGTCTTTCTCCATAGCTCCGCCCATTCAGGCATTTAGAGGGCTTCCTTGCCTGGGACCCTTCTCTGTTGTTTGGCATGTCGGGCACATAGAGAGGCCCCCATGGCTGGGATCCTACTCTGTAGATCGGTGTTTCAGGCTCTTAAAGGGGCACCCTGGGTGGGGTCCTACTCTGTAGTTCAGTAGGTCAGGCATTTGATGGGCCAGCCTCTCTATTGTTCAGCTGCTNGCCTGGGACCCTTCTCTGTTGTTTGGCATGTCGGGCACATAGAGAGGCCCCCATGGCTGGGATCCTACTCTGTAGATCGGTGTTTCAGGCTCTTAAAGGGGCACCCTGGGTGGGGTCCTACTCTGTAGTTCAGTAGGTCAGGCATTTGATGGGCCAGCCTCTCTATTGTTCAGCTGCTGGCATGTGTGGGGAAGCGGGGTGTGGAGAGAGGCTATGTGATGGCTCCACCCCCTACTCATGACTCAGCAGCATCGCCTTGCTTCCGTGGCTGTCCAGCTTTCCCACCACAATCTCCTCCCTCACCTCCCCTCAATTTGTCTCTCTGCTGTCAACAGCAGTCCTCGCCCTGGGATTGCTCCACAGTCTCTTAACTACAGCTCCCAACCACTGCGCTGTCTAGGGTACATATGGCTGCAGCAAGGACTGTCTGATTTCATTCCATTTAGGCTGCCACAGATCAGCTGTTCCCCTCTCAGCCTTAAATGTTTCTCTTCTGACTCAGATGCCCTGATGTGTGAATTGGACCCCTGCTTCAGGTCCCCTACCCACCGAGGGCAGGTTCAGTCCTACTAACACTCCAGTTTTTCCCCCTAGTTCTTTTGTGCTACCAAGTTTTGTGTGGGTCTATATATTCTTTTCTGCTGGTCAGGTACTCCTGTCCTCTTTCAGCTGGTGCTCTGCATGCACTTCTGTGTCGGAAGGTGTATTCCTGATGTATCCATGGAGAAAGATGTATTCCATGTCCACCTACTCCTCTGCCATCTTGTTTCTCCCGATTCCTACCATTATGCTTCTTAATGGTTACAGATGTTGACTGACAATATTAATCTGAAAAAGGAATTTAAAATGATAAATCTTTATAAAATAAACAATTGTAGTTTTTAAAATATAATCTAAACTAAAAAACCAAGCAACTCATGGCAACTCCATACTTTCTATAGGAAAGAACAGCATATTCATGGGTGTGTGTGCACCCATCGAAAGTCCATCAAACATTTAAACACTACCTTCATAAGATTTTGTTGTTCAGTCACCAAGTCATGTCTGATTCTTTGCAACCCCATGGACTGATGCAGACCAGGCTCCGCTGTCCTTCACTATCTCCCAGAGTTGGCTCAGATTCATGTCCACTGAGTCCATGATGTCATCCAACCATCTCATCCACTGTCGTCCCCTTCTCCTGCCTACAATCTTTCCCAGCATCAGGGTCTTTTCTAATGAGTCAGGTCGTTACATCAGGTGGCCAAAGCATTGGAGCTTCAACTTCAGCATTAGTCCTTCCAATGAATATTCAGAACTGATTTCCTTTGTGATTGGCTGGTTTGACCTCCATGCAAAAGCCATGAGTTGCACAGTTACTTATAGTACTTGTTCAACTATATGATGAGCTCTAGGGTATTTTCCAGAACAACTATCTACTGAAAACAACTGCTCTTAGTTACTCAGTTGTGTCCAACTCTTTGTGACTCCATGCACTGTAGCCCATCAGGCTCCTCTGTTCTTGGGGATTCTCCAGGCAAGAATTCTTGAGTAGGTTGCCATGCCCTCCTCCAGGGGATCTTCCCAACCCAGGGATCAATCTCAGGTCTCGTGCATTACAGGTAGATTCTTTACTGTCTGAACCACCAGGGAAACACACTGAAAACAACTAGTAAGAACAATATTAAAAAAAAAAAAAACAGAATAAAATAAGTCTCTGTTGAGGGTGATATAGTGCCACATTCTCTGTGACTCTAAAATTTAGAAACATAGTAAAGGCATCAGTTCTATACCTGCCTGCCTACCTGTTCTATACCTAAAATAGCAGGAAGGGGAAATAGAGAGAATGAAGGAGTGTGGTCCCAGAATACAAGGCACAATCAGACACTCCTTACAGTGTTGCTTTTCCTAATTCAGTCCCTGCATCCAGGCCCTGGAGCCTTGGCATAACTCTGTCCTGTGCCCTAGAAATCTAGAGTTGACTAAGCAATAGTCCTGACCTTCCTAAAGCTCAAGGTATAATGAGGAAAACAAGACGGGAGATAGAAGTACACAGATCATTCTACTTGTAAGTGATATCATCCATGTCATAAAGAAAAATTTAGCAGGGTTCAAAGACAGCAACAATGACCCTGTGGGTGCCATTTGAGATAGGTTGATGGGTAGGATATCAATAGGTGGAGAGGTAGGGCACAAACAAAGGCTAACAGGGTGGGTATCTTCCAGAAAAGGCACTCGGTTTCTGGGCTGTTGAGGTCAGGTTGACTGGTACCACACTGTGGAGGGACTGGCACACCACGGTGAGGATTCTGTGTCTAATGGCTGACCTTTGAAAGAGCTGTTTCCATGGAGACGAAATATCTAAAATTAAACCCCAAGTGTGATTTGCATTTATGAATGCAGTGGTCAGCCCTCCCACTCTTTCCTTTCTTGACAGGCTACTGCCAACATCTTGACTCAACACCTGACAAGTCATTTTCTCACTTTCTATCCTCCTTGGAAGATTTAATTAGTGATACATTCAAACTAAAATAAACAAAGGAAGAAAAAAGATATTGAAGTGGTGGCAGAAAGTGTTAATAGCCGGAGATCAGCCTAAGGAAAGGATCAAGGGATCTTGTAAGCAGGAAGAAGTCTGCACACCCAGCCATCACCCTCACCCAACACTCACAACCGCTGCAGAAGGTGAAGGTCAAATGGTGAGGAAAGAGGAGGTTCCAGGTTTCTCGGGGGTTCAATAGATCCATAGTCAGTGAGCGATGCAGTTTGGGTGTACACTTACAGGTGGTATGAACCTGAGCAGGTTACAACCTCTCTGGTCCTCAGTTCAGTTCAGTTCAGTCGCTCAGTCATGTCTGACTTTCTGCGACCCCATGAATCACAGCACGCCAGGCCTCCCTGTCCATCACCATCTCCCGGAGTTCACTCAGACTCACGTCCATCTAGTCTGTGATGCCATCCAGCCATCTCATCC